>JAOBYH010640303.1:0-13224 GCA_025403525.1 Umimayanthus kanabou
CACACACACCCCAAGAAACAAACAAGGAAAAACAACTAACCCGAATAACCCAGCCTTTGTTTTGAGTCCCTTTTTTTGAATCATGAGTACAGTTACAACTGCAGCAAATTTGATTTTATTTTAATCACAATAGCATTCGTTCAAATAAAAAATAAAAACTCTACAATACGAACATTTAATGTACTGATCAAAACCACGTCCTTACCCCCGGGCAAACCCCGGGCATTTAAATTTTTTGCTTCTTGGTTGTTCAAATTTCTAGCTAACGGACAAAATAAAAGCTGTTCAAAAACCCGCCGTGAGTGAACTCCGGTGATAAGGTCAAATACCCTTTTGATCTTCGCAAAAAGTAACAGAAAATGTGACTCTGCAAATTCTTCTTCTTAATGTTTTATTAAAAGAGCGTTTTAAAAACATTGTCCCCTGAGGAGCAGAAAACTTTTTCTCAACAAGTATCACTATAAATGGTTGTCCATCACAAAAACACTGTGGATAGAAAGTTCTTCTGGATAACACTGGGGACCGCTTGTTCAAATTTTTTAATTCTTTTAAATCTAAACTTAAAATGTATCTATTCAAATTAGCATATAAACTTTAGTTTGTTTTTCATAATTGATTACTATTAATGATTTTGTTTAATTAACCTAGGCTATAGTTGTATATTTTTATATTTATATTTGTATTTGTATTTATATTTGTATTTATATTTTTACAATTGTAAGGCGCTTAGGACACTGTGTATAGGCGCGGTACAAGCTTTTATTATTATTATTATTATTATTATTATTATTATTATTATTATTATTATTATTATTATTATTATTATTATTATTAAATGCTCCGCCCCCATCCCATTCAGTTTCCAATCCCCAGCACCCAAGACAGGTTGTACCGTCAGATGCTCTGCTCCCAGGGCATATTTGCATACTGAGTTACATTTGAAGCAGGAGTCTCTGAGCAGCTGTTGACAATAATCAGCACGCTCACACCTGACTGTGTTCAGTATTTATCCAAAATATACAACTAGTATCAAATATATTGCAATACTTCTACTAAAGAGACGATGATCAATGTCCGATCAACACTCATTTGGCTCGGCTCTGATCGAAAGCACATAGGAAAACAAACATTTTTACATAACTAAGTAAATGTTTTGAACGCAGGCCAGTGCTTCTTAGCCGGAGTCATATAGATGTTGCAGACAAAGTAAACTGAAGTCTGAAACTCAGGCTAGGCGCTGGCGAGAAACTAGGATCTTTTTTTATCTGGCCTTAGTTTTATCGTAGTTTCTTGATATTTTAGTATTAACAGTCGTAGTTTCTTGATATTTTAGTATTAACAGTCGTAGTTTCTTGATATTTTAATATTATTATTTATTTCATCTCATGATGAAATAAAGATGAAATAAATGTGGACGTCGCTCTAGCTCGACAGAAAAAGTTGCTTCCAGTTTAATTTTCTGACTGCCCCGCGGTATTGGTGATATGTATATGTAAAATAGTGTCAACAACTCGGGACTTCACACTGCTTCTTCTCTTTCTAAACAATTGTAGCCAAATGTTGGATTACAATTGTATGTATCTGACTGGATTTACCAAACGTTGTCTACTAAAGTTGGACTAAGTTGCCTCATTTGCTCATAAAAACAGCCAACTTCTAAGGCCGTAGCTAGCGTCAGGCAGGGAGGGCAAATGCCTCCCCCTAAATTTTGGACCGGAAGTTAATTAAAGAGTAATTTTTTCAGTACAATGCGGTGATTACTACATGGCCGTAGCTAGCGCCAGGCAGGGAGGACAAATGCCCCCCCCCCCTCTAAATTTTGAGTCTAGCTACGGCCCTGACTTCAAACCATCAGAACTTTGGTTTGCCTGCTCCAAAAATGGTGCGGGTATATTTCTTACAAGACAGGGCATTTCAAGATCTCCATTTTTGGTGTACCTGTTTTCTTTGATCAAAATTATTTTGCTTAAAAATTGATGGCCTTGTTGCAGCTCCATTTATCCATTATAAATGACTAAAGTAATTAGTATTTCTAAAATTAAGTGTTTAACTTGTAGCTAAATGTAAGCTTTTCCATTCTAAAAAATTGTATAGTAAAAAATGGTATATATTTTTCAGTAATTCAGATATAAATATACTAAGACTTTGTTCGAGCATTGACCTGTCTTTGTCAATGATTTTTTCACTTATGTTTTTTTAGTAGCGTCCAGCAAAAGTTGTTATTTTTATTGTAGAGTCTTCAATCTGAACACAACCGTCTACTGAAACACTGCTTTGTTTTAATAACGATATTATGTTCAAGTAAATTGTTAAATTGTCGCCACTAAACCACGCTGTAATTTTAGTTCTGCATAAAAATTTTGCTTAAGGTTTAATGTTTCCTCATGCTGTACTCAAATCATTAGCAGGAATGATATGTCGAACCTTATTATGATTAATTCTTGGCTAGTTTTAGCTAGGTACAATTGTTCGCTGTTTAATTACCTCAACTTTTTTCTGCATGTTTAAACATGTTCGATTTATTTACTCTTACACCGATATCTGATTTTTCATTTTTGTCAAGCCTAGTGATGTATATGAATACATAATTTATATAATTATATATTTTAAAATTCTTCATTCGCTGAGTTCATTGCTCCCAGTTAAAGTAATTTCTTGCCATACTATGAAACTGAATGCAACAAAACGGGCTTAAAAAATCTTCAAATGATTGACTTAACTTTAGTTTTTTGCTTGTCACATGAATCTATATATACAATTAACGTGAGCATTTGTTCAAACAACAACATGTTTTCAATTATTTTTTCACCTGTATTTTGCAGAAATAGCTACCAGCAAAGTCTGCTTTTCTGTCATAGTGTCAATAAGTCCTCTCAACAAAATATAGAAACTAATGATCATCTCGATAGTGCAACGAGTTGTTCAGTGCTATCTCCACAATTACCCTTTTCACTATTAACTCACAATTTGTTTACATTTTCAAACTTCCTATAGATACGGAAATTGTATTATTTTCAGCCCAGAAAAAAAGTAAAGATGTATTTTTATAACTTGCGATTGGTTTCGGGTGTAAGGTGGTTAGTTCTGCAAGTTCAGAATGGGCGTTACTGTTGCATTATGGGATTGCCATAGGGCAAAACTGGATGTAAACAAACCTTTTTATTGCTTGAAAAGCCACAAAACAAGGTTCTTCCAAGAGGCACTTTAGTAAAATAGAGTTATTTTGCTTCATATTTCATGGATGAATACATGTCTTTTACGACAACCTTGCCGTTGAAGTCCATCCCGCACTAAGCCGATTATGGACCGGTATTATATTGTCGTAATTTTGGGCTACTTGAGGCGATTTAAGGAGAAAATGCCTAGAAACTGATTGCGACTTTAGGCAACTGTAAGCGTCTTAAGGCAGTTTAGAACAATCATAAAATTTCTGTCAGGTGATTTGTTGCCGATATAAGGCGACTGGCGTTAAATATATTAGTGTGGAAGCGGAGTTTACATGCAATCAAGGAAATTCAGAGTAATTTTAAGAGATTTTAGGCATTTTAAAGTGACTGAAGGTTTCTTTTAAGCTATTTAGGAAAAATCCGTCAAAGTTGTTGTTGCAACTTAATACGCCTTTACTGGCAAATTAGCACGCCTTTAAGCGACTTAACGCAACCTTAAAGCTCAAAATACGCTTGATACTCTGCGATACTGTTACATAACAGCCCTATTTGTTGGTAAATACTTTAAAGTGGAGTTCACATGCAGGCACTTGAGGGTCTACTTTGCTTCATTTTCATGGGTGTAGACGTGTCGCCTCATGTCAACTTTGCGGTAGAAATCCATCCCGCATTGCTCACAAGAGAACGGTTTGAAGCCTTTGTGCTTGCGGCAATGAGTGATGAGGTTGGATGACTGACTGAATGACTTGCCGCAGAACCTGCACACGTGTGGCTTCTCCCCCGTGTGGATATATGTATGTTTCTTCATGTCTGACTTCTGATGGAACCGCTTACCACAGAAATGGCAACCAAACGGGCGCGTGTCCGAGTGGATGAGCATATGGGTGGAGAGTGTTGAGGATCTCTTGAATGACTTCCCGCAGGCTTTACAGTGAAAGGGCTTCTTGTTCGAATGGACGATCATATGCTGCTTCAAGCTCACCGAGTTGTTAAACACCTTCTCACAAATACTGCACGCGTACAATCGCCTGGAGTTCCCACGGTTATCGGGCTTGACTGATGTGTCCCTAGATTTTTCTCTCTGGTCTTTATCAACAGAGGCATCTTGACCGTTTCTGGACAGGCCTTCAGATCTGGCCTCTGGGTTGCGCATGAGCAGTGAAGGTTGGCGCAAAGCACTGTGGTAGAGGAGTGCGTTGCGGTAGGGAATTGGCCCGCACCTCGCCTCAGCCCAGTGCTGCATCCAACGGTTGAAGAGTTCTGGCTTCCTGTACACATTTCCTGAGTCAGCGTTCAAGAGCAAGTGTGACCCGGGGTGAAGGTCTGTGGCGTGCGGCACTTGGCCCTTGGGGGAGATGGGTAGGGGAAAAGCTCTTGGAATACTTCCTACAAAGCAATGCAAAGTATTATTAAAGGTCATTATAGCATGGTCGGAGCTTTGCCCCCTTGAAGACTGTTTTGAATAATCAGAGCTTATGATTTACAATGTTACCAATTTGTATAGAATTGCATTTACAAAGTTACAATCTCGAGATGAAGCCCAACTCGTTCAGAAGCCCCCCTCTTGACTTTACAAAAGTAATCTTGAAAAAGAAGCCCATCTCGAAAAGAAGCATATGGGTTTCTTTCAAGACAGTTAATAGTGATGGTCGTATTTTTCTTGAGTATTATTTGACATTCAAACATATTTTGTAATTAAAACATTTGTGTAGTAGTCTTGCTCATTGTTTTATAGTCGTCAATTTCAATATTTGCATCATTAATTTATCTTGAAAAGAAACTTGAGTTTGCATAAAGAAGGCCACCCAAGGGCTTTGAAAAGAAAAGAAGACCGAGATTTTACGGTATGCAGTTATACAGGCAAAAATCGAAGTATCTATTAAAAGTTTAAATAAAACGTTATTTAAAAGATTGCAATTAGGAGAATGTAACTGACTAGTTGAACTATCTGATATTATGTGGTATTATTTTCATTTTTCCGTGCAATATACTGCCGCGTTTTCGTTCTCTTCATGACATATATTCGTGCAATTTGCCTTCAATTTTAGGCTTGTGAAAATTAAAGCATTTCAAAATTCCTCGACCCTCTTCCCAAGAAATCAAATTTCGTCTACCCTTTCTTGTTTCTAGAAAAACTTCAATATATCTGTGGCTCTGTGTCAAAAAGAAAGCTGGAACTTAGCCGGAACTCAAATTAATAAAAACGAAGCTCTCCTGCCAAAAATTTACCTACCAAACCAACATTTCACCAAAAATAATGTAACTTCTGTAGCCCTCACAAAGTAGTTTGATTTTGAGAAAATGGAACTTACTGTCCCATGGTCAACTGGCGTATTTTCTGTCAATGATTTATTATATCTTGCGTGAAATAAGTTATCCAGGAAAACTAACTCTAATGACAGAATGCCTTGTCAATTACAAAAACCTCTAGCGCAGCAGTACTAGCAGCATGTCGCCATGTTTCTTCCCACCTTCGCCAGTTCAAGAAAGTTACTAAGCATGTATGCACGTTGCTGTAAAACATAACATTTATATACACTATTTACCCAATCTAAAGTTACATGCATAATACCTAGACGCAGTTTGACGTTACTTTTCCGATAACATAACATACCTCTGAATCGAGCATAGCCGTCTGCCCCGTGTTCTGTGCATCTCGTTCTATCCAGGCATGCCACGTGCCCACTGTATCCTTCATGTTCATCCGATGTGCCTGGGGGATGAAGTAAAAATGTAATGTTAGGTATCCGGGAGTTAGATTTCTTCATGGGTTTGTTCTCGCCAGGGATTCCTGCTGCGAAGGAAGCGTTTGTTGGAAAACAAGCATAATTTTATGTTAGATATTATTTGGCCTTCTTTAGCAACCAATTCAAACTCTGTGATGTATGTAGGGGAGTTGAATGTAACGGTATAGACGTTCTGGATGGGTAAAGTACCTTTATTTGTGATCAAAATGTTTGCTCTATATTTTAGTTACATCAAAACCGAGCCAGTGTTTTCTCTGTAGTTTGTGTCTCTTAAGACTCATATTCCGGTTAACGTTCCTGGTTACCACGCTGAAGACCGCTGGTAAAAACGATTGCATCTGCGTGTTGAGAAAGGATTGGATTGGTTTTAATCCAGTTTAAGGTAATGTATATGAAGTTGCTTGCCTCCCTCCTGATTAGGATCCGAATATTCTAAGAAACCAGCAACACCAAGGACTTTTATGCCTCAAGAAATACAAAATGAGTGGTCACGTATCTGTGTTCGTCAGCTGGTTAATTTATACGTCAAAACAGTTAAGAAACGCGTAACAAACACTATTTTTCAATTTGCAGAATGAATGGTCATGGTGTTGGTTCCGATCAAATGTGCCTGTAGTTGGGACATTTTGAAAACAGAACAAGAAACAAACAAACCATGACAATGAACTATACGTTTGCACTTTTTACTCAACCAGAGTGTCCAACCATCGCGATTTTGCTTGCAAATCCCGATTCAAGCACGATTTCGAAGATTTGCTCCCACAAAGAATGAGCCAAGGAAGTTATCATTTTTGTCAGTTCGTTGAATTTTATATAAAGAGAGCTTTTTATGGACATTAAGCGTGAACCGAAGCATTTTAATTAAAAATCTTCATCTAGAATGCTGGAATTGATATTTCAGAGCATCCAAAATTCGAAATTTTCTCGGGGATCATACCTTTAAAACTCTCAGGAAGCCAAACTTTCCCCGCACTATAGAAACCCCAATTTCGGAAAGTCTGCAGGTTGGACCCTCTTCTCAGTTATTTCAAAGTTTGAATATTTTGGATATTTTGATACACATTTAATGCCTAACTGAATGGAAGTGTTGTGGCGGCTTCATTCTTGGTTTAAGTGTTTGAATAATCTTGGTTCTGGCTAAATCATTCTTTAGAAGAGGAATTCCAACAAATTAATCCATTTACCTTCATTTCGTTATGTTTAAAATACAATAAACAAGTCATTAATTCTATTTTAAGATAATGTTGAAAGAAATTTGTTTGTAAATGGATGTGGAGGATTTTTGAAAAACAAGAAGGCGATAAACGAAAATGCTTTGGCGTCGTACAAATATCATTCGTTTACCAATCTTAATATTGTTCTTGCGCAAACAGCGACACTTTGTACCCGGTTAATTATTGAGTATACCCCGCGGGATGCTGGCAGGGTTGCAATATGGAGATTAGCCAATCAGATAATAGTCCTGTAACTCTTCAGAGGGTAATATCGACAAACTAATGGATTGTCAATTAAGAACGATTTGTTTAGCAGGTGAACGTGAGCCTCTTGAAAGCTTGACATAGTCTTCAAAGTGAACGCCTTGTGATTCAACTCCTTGCCGCACCGCAAAAAAGGGTGTATTCTGAATATAGATTCTTACCAACTCAAAATTACACCTCGTTTTTCCGCTTCCTTTTTCTTGGTTCGAAATTTAAAAACTAAAACAAAGAGCTTTTCTTACACTTGACATTTCTTAATAAGCAATGACCATGCAAATGCCACCAAAATATTTAACCACCATTCTAGACTTCAACTAGGTATTAGAACTCTCAGTTTTCCTGGCTAGTTTTCCTGGCTAGTAAATCACTTCTCATCGAAAGCTACAAAAAATACATTGAGCCAGTTAAACATTTTTAAGTTTATCATGCAAGGCTGTGAAGTAAACTTTTTGGATTGAATATTGTGTTTCCTACAGATTGGAATAATATACTTCAGCGTCGCGTTCTCGGCTTTGCTTTCGCGCGAAACACTTTGTCTTTAAAACATATTGAAACTTTCCAAGGTAACAAAAGAATGATCCGTGGCTGCTACTCAGTATTTAGTGTTTTCCGTATGCAAAATAAAGAAACTATTCCCACGACTAGTTATGATTTGAAAATGCGTTGATGTTTACTCTGACAGGTTTGTTAAAGGATGAAAGTTTAGATTGCAATATCTAGCAACTGCGAGGGGCTTCTTTCATTACCTAACGTAAGCCTATTCTAAGTATATTGTATTTTCTAAAACAAATTAAACAAATGGTTGGAAAAGTAAGCGTCTCTAGATGTAGAAGAAAACAACAAATACCTCGTTTAATTTTCAGGCTACATTAGTGGAGTTTTGGTGACAACATAACATCACAACATTCTGTTATGTACCGCTCAAGGAACATCCAGATAACATTTCCAAAATGAACTGAACAAACATTTCTATCAAGTAGCTCAATAATTTGCTTGGAATATAGTTTACTTAGTTTTCATTGCAAGTTTTCGTGGTATTATCACTTCTATACTTTAGCTGAACTAGACATTATTTAGATATGATTCTTTGACAATGTTAACGGACCTGATGCAATAATCTTTCTACTGAATTGTTGTATTTGTTAATAGTTTAAGTTAAGAATTGTGAAATCTGAAGATTTCGGAAAACTTTGCGCCCTGAAATTGAAAAAAAACCCCGGGTACAATCGATTTTCATTTCCTGAGAAGAGAAAGATCGTTTCCCTTTTTTCCCTTTTAGTCGATACTTGCCTTTTGGAGAAAAACATCACAAACAAATATGTTCAATCTTTCAAAAATAGTTATTGCACGATAGTCTCAAGATGAATGAACTTGAAATAAAACTCAAGAAATCTAATTATCCTTCTAGAAACCTGTTTCTTGTTACTTATTACAGCTAAACATTTCTCAAATCGAATCGTGCAGCATTATCAAAAACATGAAAATAGTTTGAAAGTAACAGGAGCGCCTTATGCACAAGAGCCTTTACACACCTTAACAAAGTAGAACTTCCCATCTTTGGATCTTTCTGTGTTTGGTGTACTATACCAAAACAATTGTGTAAGCGGATTCAGAAACCTGCGGGGCAAACTCTACCAGGGCACCACCCAAGAGGGCTGACACTTTTACTCAATTACTTTTGGTTGTCAACTGATTACAAGAAGAGTAGCGTAGATCCAACTTTATCCAGTTTCTTAATCTGACATATTTTTTTTGTTCTTTGTTGAAATGGGTATAAATTACACACGGGAATGTTGCATCTTTGTCCTTAGATTTTGCAATAATCAAATCTTTCGGAAGTTACTAAAGTGACTTGCTTGAGTATATAATGTAAGAGTTTTGGATGTTGTTTAGTTGCATCAGAATTGAAAAACTCAACCAAGCATCAGATGGAATGATTCGCCATAAACTACTCCTAACAGAGCATGGAACAGCAATCGTTCTGATTTTTAAAACATTAGCAAAATTCAATTAGCAGAGAATTGTAATTACACTTGCTGCAAATCTACAGGCCACTTGCAGCTGTTAAGTTTCTTAAAGTTATCCGGTTTCAATCAAAGGTTGAAGATTTTTCCTTTTTCGTTGCGTGAGTCAAAGTGAGTTGAGAAACTAACAGATTTGTCATTGTTTAATACAATTTATAATAGCAATATATTTTGGTAATGTTGTGCGAGATGTAGCCAAGAAGTTCAGGTTCAAACGCAGAAACGCTACGATTCTGTGTATTTTGCAAATATGCACAACAAAACTTTCAGGTAAAATGTATTTCGTTTAATGTTTGGGAAATACTTAGGCTTTAAGAATATACATGCACTATCTCAACAGGAACACACTGCTAAAAGAAATTGATTTTTACATGAATCTAACATATCGTTCAGTTTTCATAGCTCTTCCATCTTTGTATTTAATATTTTTGACAATTTGTGCGCAGCATCGGCTCGCATAGAAACAACCTTGATATTTAATTAGCGCTGGCAAAGGAGCAACTTTACATCGTTTAGCACAAGGTATTGATTTCGCAATATTGCGTTGCTTCAACTTATTTTTCCAAATATTAAGAATCTAAAAAATCACTGAGATAACGTCGATGGAAACCAGATATCCTCGCGAGACTACAATACGAAATAAATCTGTCTACAGCCTGTGATATACTGACATACCTTGAACTTGGTACGGCGATGGGTAGGCGTAAAAACGCTCGAAGTTGTACCTAGAACTTGCCATCGGGGAATAAGAAAGCATTCCGGACCGCACCAGAAATGATTTGGGCATAGTAAATGCAGAAGACGTCGGTGTTTTCCAGATGGGGCTTGGCAAGTCTTTTAAGTCTGAGACATTTTGTAAGGAAACTCTTCCAAGATGGGCGTAAGGGGAATTTCGTGTTGACTCCATTTGAAACGCGAAATACTGAAGAGTACTGACGTATCAAAGTTGTTTTAATTAAGGTGGGTCCACCATCGCCCGCACCATTAGTTAATTAGTTGTACATGCAGACATTCATTTGGTATAATGGATACGGGCTTAGTAAATTATTAAAGCAAATGTATAATTATCGATGGAAAAAGGAAACAAATAAGTGATCGTGACTTCCTCTTAGTGGGCTTGGTGGATATATGGTTCTATTTCTGTCTTTCATCTCGTGTCCTTTTATATTTTGGAACAATTCCTAAATGTACAAATATAACCGTAAGGGTTCCTTAATTAGATTGACTATATTTTTATAAACAGCTATCAGTCTTGTCAACGATAAAGTGAAATGCTCGTGCAATGATTGTACTGAATAAAAACGATTGACATTCCTAGCCTCAATATCTGTCAAAAAATAAAGCGAAATTTCAATATTACTGGCATAGTGCTTCACTAAAATGATATTGTACAAAACGTTAATTTAGTCAAGAAACAAATCTTAAAACAAATTTTAGAAATGCATATAAGTTTAAAAAAATATGTCATTTTCACTACGGTGTAAATCTAGATAGATACCTATTTCCTAGAAAAAAAAGTCGTTTTTAATTTTAGTAAATTATTTTTTGAAAAATTTCTACTGCAACGCGCTTTACATGTCTACTTTGTGCCAGGGGTGTAAATTGTATTTTTGAGAAAACCATGCATGACTGAAGATCGAAGAATCTTTGCTCGGATGTCAGATGGGTTTTGTCGTTGTTCTTGTTAAATTTCGAGTGTACGCATGTCTATAAATAATAATTAACTTTGTGACATTACATTCTTGTAGTAAAAGGGTGTAGAAAGCACCACTACCAAGACTTATTATTGTTCGCTCTTAGCAATAAATTGGTAGAACAGACAATTTAATAATCGATAGCAATGAGATGAAACAGGATTTCCACAATCCGTAGCATCGTGATGGTTCCTTAGTGGAAAAGATGGACCAAATACTTCCATAATTGATAGCTACATTTTCTAATAATTAACGGCTTAAATTGAACAATGATTTTAAATTCTTTTTCCTTATCAGATGATATAACTTTACATGCTAACAATGTGTTCATATACTACACAGCCACATCGGTACATGAAAGTGATTTGAACCACCCATGGTCTATATGATATATATATTTATATACATGTACATTTGTTAGCCATAGCAGGTGTTTCTTTTACTTAAACGCCGGATTTTCTTTCGTGGTAGTCAAATGTTGTGTTTATTTATGATTGACACATTGAACTTGCCAAACACCAGACAAGTAAAGCTACAGCATTGTAAAACTTTAGGAACTGTTATCATATGTTCATATCTTCAGTGGCATCTTGTTCTATCAAATAAAACATGAACAATAAAATAATAAATAGTAAGACATAAACAACAACAACAACAAATTTAACTGAAATGACTGTTCAGTTATGTTATTGCAAAAAGTATATATACCACACTTCATATTATAAGCAGTGCATTTTTGAATATCATTTATCTATGAATTCGACACCAATGGAAACTGTAATGAATACCATCAGTGTAAGCCAAATCTAGCATCGTTTAAAACACGTATGTAACTAGCCATGCACACAGAGGGATTACGTTTTCTGTTTATTGAACAGCTGCAAACAAGCAGTGTTTGTTGGATGTTGCGAAGTAAAAATGGAATCCGTAGCTCGCTTTTCCTGAAAGTAAAAAGGTTAACTGCCTCGTTTTTCTTGCAATTATATTTTTGAATGTTAAGAATCATCTTGCTTTCCTAGTTTTACATCTCATGTTTTACTACTTGTTAGATGTTGCTTTAAAACGTATTTTACGTCCCTTGACGAGCAGATTTGCTTGGTGTTAATATAGTTGTTACGTTGATCAATCTCTTAAACCAGTCAAATACAAATCTCTGGCACTATTATCCATCTCGTGTCAACCTCTTGAAGAGTAAAACTGTTTGTTATACTAAAATGCTGCTAATTTTGAACCAGCTGACGACAACTCCCAACATGACCATTCGGTATTTAGCATGAACTAAATGACGAAAGAAAACTGAGGAAAGAAGCTTTGGTTTGCTATTTCGTGAAGAGCAAAACCAGATGTTTAATATTACTAGATTGCGTAATTTTACCTAGACTTTGCCTAGTTGGTATTATCCAGTTCACTTTTCGTTACATGATAGGCACAGGTATTCAGTCTTGTTAATTCTAACTTAGAATATTGAGAGTGTGAGACGCTCTAATTTTAAACAGACAACAGAGACGGGACCTACAGGTTTGCTTATCAAATTGCAACTCTGATGATTTATATCAAAATCACATATCATTAACACAATGTTTTGTCATAATAAAGTTTGTACATTGTAAGAAAATTGAATGATATATGAATTCAAATCAAACAAACTTTAAGATAGCGGAAGTGTTTCGCAGGAAATCAGGTTTGTGTGTATAGAGACTGAATATCGCTATTAATAATGAGAGAATTGCTCAAAATAACTAAAAATTTGTCAAAATTTAGACTGATAAGTTGGCACATTTATTATCCTAGATAATTCCTACATAGAAGGCAACACAAAAAAATCAAAGCTGAATTAACTAGAGCGTCTAAACAATGCTGAGAAGTCCAAAGTATTTATAAATCAACTTAGAGTTCCTGTGAGCCACAGGTGATGTACTCAGGCTCTCCTAACAGTACGGGCCATATCAATAACTGAAATGGCCTGCAATACAAAAAAGACAAACATCCGGTACCAGAAGATCGACTTATTGCCATTAATTCACCACTTGTATCATGGTTATAAATACATACACGGACGTTTTGAAATGAAAGATGTGCTTTAGTTTATAACTACTTATAATCATGCAATCAAC
>JAOBYH010640414.1:1155-13223 GCA_025403525.1 Umimayanthus kanabou
CCCCCCCCCCCCCCCCCCCCCCCGAATCGGAAGTTGGTCAAGTGAAAGATTTCTGAAAGCTATTCGTACTCGGCTCATTGCCAAAATCAAGCGCGCAGCAAGACAACGCACACGCTAAAATAAAACTGTGTCTTTATTCAAGATTACGTTCCAAATGACGATTGGAGCAGATCTTTCTCAACGTCCGACCAGATGTCCTTTCCAGCCTCCAGACAGTCAATGAGAAGCGTTACTTGTTTGCCATCCATGTCACTTTGCTGTGGACAGTGAACCAGAAATTTGCCATTAATATCAAGATTAGTATCTGGGAAAGTCATCAGGTGTTTGTTTGTGGTTGGTTGACCGTCCGGGTGAGTGTAATCCTCAAAAGGATAGTTGTTAGGTGTTAGGCATATTTAGGTTTCTGGGAATGTCCCAGCCACCCCTCCCTTAGGTTTTAGTTAGAGTCAAGGTTGTGGTAAGGTTTTAGTATCTTTAGGTTTATGGGAGGGGTGAGTCGGGATGGTTTCCCAGAAACTAGGATTGATCTTTCCAGGCAAAGACGTCTCCTTGGACTTAGTTTCCGCAAGGTTATATTTGAGTTGGATTATCGTTGGAGATAATTGGCATGTATATAATATTTAAACGAGAAAATAAGGAAGTATTGATTGACAGCAAGTCGTACCGACAGGCTGTCGCACACACACACACACATACACACACACACACACACCTCTCGTAATCGATCAAGATCATCAGCAAAACGTGATGTCACAATCTCCATGTAGAAATCTCGAAAACTCTTTGCTTTTTCTGAAGGATCCTGCAAGAGATCAGAAGTGATAATTACATTAAGTAACAAAAACCGTGTTTAGCGACCTGGCATAACGAAGGAACAAACACCCCCTCAGCATTTCATGTTTGAGTAACCCCATGGAATTAAAGTAACAGTATTATAAATTGTCATATTACAATGTACCTGTTGGACTGTACTGCTTGCTTCTGATGTAATCTCCAGTGTTTTCTGTGTCAAGTAAACAAAGGGTTTGGTTATGGTTTGCGACTCTTCACCAGATTGAATACTTTGTTTTTAGGTATTCACGTTGCATGCAGACCTGACCTTACAGCTACATGTAACACCATTGGGTCTCTTCTCTTCTAGTGCCCTAGAGTATCCTCTGTTATGATATGATATAGTAAACCTTTTTAACAGTGTGGCCCAGTCAGTCAGTGAAGACTTTTGCAAAGAGACGCCCTCACCCTGACACGTAATAAAAGCTTCGATGTCTAAAAGAATTAGTCTGCAATACAATACTCTGCGCTACTTACTTTTTCGTTTGTCTGTTCATCTGCTTTTAATATCGTAACTAAAATAAGAATAAAGTACACACAATAGTTTCTTTTCTAGGCTAGCTTGTCTAAGTAACCAACAAATATGCCTGGCTCTTCCTCTGCACATCTGTTGAATCACTATCAGTCTCACCTGCATGGACCCATGTGAATGTAACCAAGGCAACATTTGATATATGAAGATATCTCAAGTTATTTCAGGCTAAACCAATGGGTCGACCAGCGGCTCTCTTATTCGTTAACTGAACAATAACAATAATAATAACCATCACCTTAAAACAATACACAGCCAAGCAAATACAAAAGAGCTGCTTGTTGAACAATCACATTAAGAGACAACAGAGCTACATCCTCAATGCTGAAACTAATGCAAACAATATAATTATATTTTTAAGTTACCCAAAACTAATTAAAACATACGATAAGCAATTTACCTGATCACTCTGCATTTCACTGGTATCTCTTCCATCATTGATAAATTTGTCAAAACTCCGGTATGCTCCCTGATTCACTCTCATTACTTCACTCCACAGTCCCATCTGAGTATAACGCTGGGGAGGTGGTGATGTGGGGCTCAGCTTGAGATCCTTTATCAACATATCCATGGACACACTCTTGAAATGTTTCTTTTCTAATAACGAAAGCAAGTTAGCAAGTAGCAGGATGTGTTTGAAAATATTATGGCTTTAATGCAAAATAATTAGATATCCTATTAAATAGCCAGATTGTTTCCCTAATTACATTTGGTGAAGAAGTATGGGGATGTGTGCACAGCACATAGTAAACAAATTATCTAACTCAAATCCATCGACTACTAAACTAAGCATTTTGATTCAGATTTGTCCAAAAATTAAAAGGAAATTGACATTGGACACTATCCATGATAGAGCCTTTTGTTCTGGAATGTAACCATATCTGGAAGACAAAACAGAATGCTACCATAATGTAAAAAAAATTGTGGCAATGAGGCCATGAATACAGATTACCACAGGTCAGAAAAGAGCACTTTAAAATGAGTTTTATAAATAGCTTTTTAACATAGCTTAGCACATTTTAACACATTCATCTTTACTTTATATTTCCTATTTTATAGTTATTCAAATATATTTTTAAACTT
Organism: Umimayanthus kanabou; assembly: GCA_025403525.1. NCBI lineage: Eukaryota > Metazoa > Cnidaria > Anthozoa > Zoantharia > Parazoanthidae > Umimayanthus > Umimayanthus kanabou. Next base: position 3,602 of record JAOBYH010640414.1, read on the forward strand.
TTATTGTACATAAACGTTTGTTTTGAATACTTAAATTAATAAAGACATTTATTATTATAATTATTATTATTATTATTATGAATATATATATATATATAATTGTACTATTACAGTCATTTAATTAGTGTTTTCAACAGTTTTTCTGCAGAATATTAAAATCACATTTGTGAAATATTTTGAAACAAATTTGAAAACTGTTCTTATCTTATTAAAGTTAGATGTAAAAAATTATAATTATCTAATGTGTTTCTGTTTACAAACCTTTCAGAACTACCACAGTATAGGCAGACAAAAAAATTATCCTGGCTAGTTTTAAAAACATATAATTTTTTAACAATTATTCCACAAATGCACATTGGATATGAGCTTTTAGATAGCAGACGAGGTGCGGAGCACCAATTAAGTCGGCTGTCATAAGCTCATATCCAACAAACATGAGTGGAATAATTGTTTTATTGAATACCAAAAATTGGATAAAAATATCTCTAATTTTATTGTCTACCAACTTGAGTTTTTGGCCATTTTGAGGGAAAATTTTCCGTGATAAAATTGTCAGTTTCCATATTTGGACAAACTACAGGATATAGGATTTATACCATGAGTAGAGAGCCAATCAGATTACCAGAAATTCAATATCCAGTGTTTGGTACATTTAATGATTATATTAACATTTTAACCACCACAATCTTTTATGTAATGTATATGAAGATGGGCTGTTCCACTTTGGTTGGATAATTTAAGCTGTAGTTTGCTTAGTGATCTCATGCTTCAGTATGGCACATACAGTACAAATTATACATAATTTGTTCACAAATTTGTCTCAATAAACTCTAGGAGGTTCCTACCATTTCCTTGCAGCTTGTCATAAAATCTGATTATTTCCTTCAGCAGCAGCACAAGCTGCAGAGTTCTTTCTGATAACACTTCAATGTACCTTCAACAAAAACAGTAGGACATTAAATGGTTCAGTTGATAAGTTCTATTGACCAATGTAGGGAGTCACAGAATGGGCTGACAATGATTTTCAGGGGTACACTGTAAGTTTAGTATGAAATGTACCCTAACCATATCCTGAAAATTATACAGTGAGAATCTGACAGTGGTGTAAATGTATAATTATGTAAGATCATTTGAGAATGACACCAGTCTGATTGATGCCAGTTTGCCGCTTGTAAAAATGATTGAAAAATGGATGAACACTAAAAAAATGCTATATTAAATTCAAAATCAATTGTTATATAAGGTGTGCTAGTCTTTCTGGGCCCGGCTATACAAAGAGTAAATATTTTCAACTCTATCCAGCAGATAAATTACTATCCAGTGGATAAAACTTGCTCGATGTCCAATCAAAATTAAGAATGCGCCAATTTTATCTGCTGGTTAAGGATTTATCTGCTGGATAAAGTTATCCACTCTTCATACAACTGGGCTTTTAAAGCCTTTAAACTGTCTTAAATAGTGCTTCAAAGTTTACCTTTTCTGTTGTGATAATGATAAGTCCTTTATGACCTCTGATTCAATCCAACCTAACACAAACTTATAAAAAATCAGTAAAGTGCTCAAGAAACTGATAAAAATATTTTATTCAACATGCAAAATGAGCATTAATATTACTCACCTGCATTGAGCATTTCCAACATACCTACTTTGCTCTCAATTTTACTGCAAAAAGGATTATTTAGAAAAAGTCATGTCAGTATTTACAGTATGTGATAATTTAAAAGAGAATGGGGATTTACATGTATTTCATACATTTCTGATGCCTGAAGCTGGGGGTTTGTTAGAAGGAGGTTTAAGTTTAACTACTCCCAAATGGGAAATACACCTAGGATTGTCAAGTCTGCTGTTCCCTCAAAATTATCCTAGAGTAAAGCTGCCAATACCAGTACTATTTTCTGTGTAATCAATTTAGTAATGCAGAAAATAATAATAAGCAGCACACCAATGAAAAAAAGGGGGAGGGGGAGAGAGAGAAGTTGGAAAGGGGATGAAAGGAAGTGAGGGGAAAAGGAGGTGAAAGGAAAGTGCTATCTTTATCTGTAAACTTACATGTATAATTGACATTTGCTAGTTTCAATACTGATTTAAACTACCAGTAGGTTGTCACACAGGCCTTTGATACACATTTTACCTAGATAAAATGAGAATAGCAGATATAACCCAGTTGTACATGTATGTATTCTACCTGAAAATGGATTTAATTCGCTACATACAAAAGCTCAAAAATAGATCATTACCTCTTTTTAGAGTTATACACTCCACCAATTCCAAAACTTGTACAGATTCTCTGAAGACAGCCAACCAACTCATCTGCCCCTGGAGTAGCTACTACATGTGTACAGCATATTAGAAAGATATTAAGTGCAGGGATCAGTGTGCAACCTTAGAACCTTGTATGAAACTTTTGAAACAATTTACAATAATTATATTAATTAATTGCCATGGCTATACAATCTAGCTGGCATTTAGTTTAAAAAGCAGATCTTCAATTAAACAAAAACTGTAAAAGATATTCTATTACTCTACTACTATTATTCCTGTGGCCCGCATGTGACAATTTTATTTCTTATTCTCATGCCAACACTCTAAGGCCAAATAAAAAAAATATATTTATAGTTTCTCATCCCTGCGTGCCTCCTTTTTGTCCGCCCCCTCCTATTCTTTTTATTTTTATTCTTTTTTTATTAACATTTTTTAAGAACTTTTTAAAATAATATTGATTTAAAAACTAAGTTTTGCTCTTGACTAAAATATAATTGAATAGCTACTAAAAAGGATATGTGACCCATGACCGTGACCTGGTTCGAGACTCGCTTCAAAGGCATTTTTTTTCGTTTTACCAACACAGTTATATGGAAGGACTTTTTGTTTTCCTTGTTTTGTTTTTCTTCTTCAATGATTTTTAAAGTCAATTACAAAAAATTGTTCGAAATTTTTCACTACAAGAGGTTTGATCCAAATAATTAAATTAGCTATTTTTAGAAATAATAGCTCAACATCTGGGGTATTCTTGAGCTGTTTGTTTTGGTGCAAAAGGTAAGGAAGAAGGGGAAAAATTAATGGCTTCATAATTAATTTTTAGACTCTTTCAGTCTTTAATATATTTCTGGGCTTTAAAAAAATATGGAATTTTGCATAATTTGTGTTGGTCAATCGATAGAAATTAATGGCATGAGCAGCTGCAGACAACTGAAACTGCACTCGCTAAATAAATCTATCGCAAACTCCAGAGGCAACAAGTTGATAAACTTCAAAGTATGTGTAAGTGCATATATTTTAAAAATTTTCTTGAATTTCTATTTCAGAAATCTTTTTCAGCATCAAACTTGTAACCTGTAACTTATAATCTGTAGCCGGTAAACTGCAACCTGTAACCTGTAACCTGTAACCTGCAACCTGTGGATTAAACCCTCCGTTGCTTGTCACAAGGATTAAACTTTTAAAGAAAATGGCTGAAACAATTCAGTCTGAGAGTGAGATCATGATAAATATGTTTTTTTAAATATAAAACAGAGGAACTGCAGAACACCAAAATACTGACTTCAACGATGTATATAAAATTTGAAACATTTAATAAAAGCAAAACACAAAACGGACAAGAAGTGATGAACTGGCAAAAAACTTGCAAACATGAAACAGCGGCAAACAGCAAAGTCAATAATTAAAAATATAAATCCCGGATAAATCATGAAAGCCAAAAAATCACAAAAGACGTCCCAAGACTGAGAAAGCGATGACATAATTTTTAGCATTTTGCTAGTACCTACCTTCTTCTGTTCTTTTTGTTTTCTTAATTGATTTTAAATTGTCGTCATTTTTCATTCTTTTTGACTTTCGTTGTATGGCAGCCATTTTGTACTTGAAAAAACTGTCTACTAATTCCGTGTACTTCGTGTCAGTCAAAACATAACGTGCACGACAACTCGAACCAGGCTCACGCGACTGAGGTCCAAGGTCAGGCAGATGGCTTACAGTTATACAAAACAGGTTCTTTGGAAGATTTAAAAGCGTTTCGTATAGAAGTATATATAGTGATGTGTTTCAGACAAGAGTGATGTTATTAATAGACACTGCTACTGAGTTGATCCACGAGAATTCTGCAGGAGGTACGGTTATTGTTCAGACGAGACCGTGCAAGGGCAACAAGAAATTCGTGTCACAACGGAATTGGCGCAAATTCAACTTTGCAAACTCTCATTAGCAGCCTTATTATGAATAATTATATCAGGAATCGCAAGGGAGAACTGTTTGGAACGGCATTTACCTGAAAACACAAACTGGAACTTGAGTATTGTGTTCGTGAGAAATGGCCAGGTGGCAAAATTGTGCCACACACCAGGGGGCGCGAAATTGAGAAGGTATTGGACTATTTGGGCATTGTTTGATTCCTGGAACAATGATATCAGACATGAATAGCGTTTAGTTGGCGCCCAAATCGTTTAAAAAAATAATAGTCGCCATCGAAGGTAAATTTATTTTATCGATGCTGATCATTAACAAATGACTGTTGTTTGTAAGACATTAATCGTATGATTCTTATTCCTTGGAGGAAGATACGGCGCGTTTCAGCTGGGTTCCTGATTGTAGCGTTGTTGGGTTGTTTCCTGTTAATTGGCCTTGAGTTGAGCGAATTTCGCCTTAAATTGAGACCAGTCAAGCAGAAAAGAACTCGACCAGCGACTGGCAGACTCTCTGTTCTGCTAAATTTGCAAGAAAAACAACAAAAAGGAGTTTTGGTCAACACAAACTCCAAAAGACCTGCTGATATTAATCTTGAACCTGGCAGCCATGTACTTGGCTTGGAAACAAGAAGTCTTCAGGCGAAATCGGATTGGAGTTCGAGCAAAGGGGGCGAGCAGGGAACCAGGTTGCCATTCGAACTTCCATTTTCTCCATCTGCTGCAATAATAACAACCAGCAAAAGTGTCCAGTTTCATTCGCCGTCTGTGACACATTTAGACACCTCACTGATTTCTAAAAGTCGGCCTACAGTTATTGGAAAAAACGGAGTGGAGATTGCAGCTGTTAGCCTTGCAACACACACTCAAGAGTTGGCTACAGTAGAAAGTGAAGGATTTGAACAACAAAGGGAGACTGAATTGCAAGATATTTTTATCTCAGTTAAAACTACAAATCAATTCCACCATACACGTGTTGTTGAGCTGTTGCAGACATGGGTGGGTCTTGCAAAAAATCAGGTAAGGAGATGGGAAAGACTTAGAGGCATGTACATTGTAGATGTTATGTATTCTTATATGAGATTATGGTGAATATATGGAGAATCTTTGGCTTAACAGGTTTGTGGATAAGGTAGCCATAATGAGATATGATTTATTCTCAGTGCTTGCTGTTTGAAAATCCTTGGTGAGTGAAAAATTGCTCACCTAAAATATGGTTTAAATGGTTTATTAAATGGTTTCGATCCCACAAGGGGATATTTAACAATTAGTCACCGAAGGCGACGTGAATATCGGCAAATAGTCACCGAGACGAAGTCAAGGTGACTATCGCGATATTCACAGAGCCCGAGGTAACTAATTGTTTTAGTAAAATTGCACTGGTGATTATTCAAGAAAATAAAACAAAACTGCTCAATTTGCGACTCCGAAACATCAACAAATCTGGCTGCCATTTTGAAAACTGAAAGCCATCATTGCAAGAGAGAACGATGTTCTCGACCAATCAGCGTGCGCCATTTTCGATAATCACTAGTGCAATTTTACTAATACCATAAAATTATAATCATCATATACAATAATATAACAATAACAGCCATAACTATTTAACAATTAGTCACCGAAGGTGACGTGAATATCGGCGAATAGTCACCGAGACGAAGTCAAGGTGACTATCGCGATATTCACAGAGTCTGAGGTGACTAATTGTTTTAGTAAAATTGCACTGGTGATTATTCGAGAAAATAAAGCATTTTCTTTAAACTGCTCAATTTGCGACTCCGAAACATCAACAAATCTGGCTGCCATTTTGAAAACTGAAAGGCGTCATTGCTATAATCACCTAGCGGTGATTATAGTGAGAGAGAATGAAGTTCTCGACCAATCAGCGTGCGCCATTTTCGATAATCACCAGTGCAATTTTACTAAAAGTACATATTCAAATAAGAAGTATAGTATAATTGCGAATTTATAATATTTAAATAATTGACTCTTCAATGGTATCGAATAAATTTAAAATATCATTTAACAATATCTAGCACAATTTTTAACGATCAAAGCATCAGTCATATTTATAATAATTTATACTGAAATCAACATTTTGTGTTCAACGACTGAAGATTACTATTTAGTTTGAAAATATCTTTCATAAAACCTTCCCTGATGGTATGTGATTTTTCTTTTTGGCCAAAATATTAATTGGTTACCACAGACATGATTAGATTTTTCCTGAAAAAGAAAATGCAAGCAACACAAAATTCTGCACATTTCCAGTACATGTACTAATTAAACTTCCCTGATAAGGTTCACGAACTAATTTTCATAAGCAGGTGACTTACGTGTATTTTTCACTCACGAGCAATAGTGAGTGAGAGTGATACATGTATCTCGCCTCAAACTGCATGCACTGAATTATGCATACATTTAGAGACACACTCTAGAGAGTGCATAATTAAGTCCATCCCTACAAATAAATTTGTTGTAGTAGATATAATTATCTTATTCAGTGAAAGTGCAAAATATCAGGGTGAAACTCCAAAAGAGGTCCTCTATGGCAAGCAAAAAATGACTGGGGCAAAAGGGGAATTTTGCGAGCCCCTGATCATGAGGACATTGTCTTATAGTTCTAAGTAGTTTTCAGAACAAAAATGCTGCCAATTAGATGCAATCATTTAAAAATGTGGCAAATAAGCATCCCAGGATTTGATCTGAATGGCATCTCTTGCTTCATGCCAAACATGTTGCTAGAGGCTGCTTCCAAACTGTGAAATAATAACTTGTCAAATGACAATTGGTGTGAAGACAACTTTACAGACATTCGTGTTAACATTGAATGAACACATTGTAAATTCTAGTCTTATGGCTTTTTAGTGGAAATTGAAGCCAGAACAAGAGAGATGAGTTTACTGAACAGCTGAGCAGCTTTGTTAATGAGTTTCCTCTGAATTTTTACCCACCCTGCTGGACTGCTGCTGTAATCTGGTTCGGCGGACTCGGAACCAGTTCTAGGGGCGGATCCAGAAAGTTTAGAAAGTGAGGGACTGGACCCCAATTCTGGAAAGAGGGGGCTGGAAAACTGCATTTGAATGTTCATTTCAGTGTTTTCCTCATAAATCTTTTGTAAAATTCTCCAGAAAAGGGGGGGGGGGGGCTGCAGCCCTTCCAGCCCCTCCCCAAAATCCACGCATGAGTTCTATAGGACTTTGCCCAAAGGGCAAAATGGGAAACTCCTCTTTTGCCATTCTGATTCAAACTGAAATTTTCAGGATGGCTATCTCAAACCATTTGGTCCCTTTCATCCCAACCAACTTTTTTTTGTGTTTTAACGAAAAAATGGTTCACTTCTAGCATGTGATTGTTCAATGAAGAAATCATATTAAGTAAAAGTTTAGAGTGCAGACATATCAGCTAGTTGGTGGCCTACAGTGTTGCACACATAGTATACATTTTAAATAGAACTTTGGCCTTGTGTGTCATGCCCCTTATCCTTTCACTCCCAAAAGTGTCAAGTTGTGAGCTGCAAAAATCTTATCACTTGCCACTGTAGATATATGTACTACTAGTTAATATTTTTTGGGAGAGTTTAAGCCTAGTTTCCATATGATCGCTCACGATCACTGGATCGCTGGAATCACTGATGTGTAGGATCGCTCATGATCACCGACGATCGCTATCAATTTCATACACGTGTTTCTATTAAATTGCAAAAGTTAATGCTCCAGTGAGCTCCAGCACAGTTCACGGCTCTTTTATGAGCCAACGGGTATTATGGTCAGATGTAATCTATATGACGCATGCGTGGTAGTGAAGCATTTACTGGACAACATGCCGGATGAAGAAAGCGTTTTTCTGCGAGGAAACACTTTTTTCTGCTTGTTTTAGTTTAAAAAAGATCAAATAAAAAACGAAAAAGAACTCACGCTTGTTTGTGCTATCTAAGCATTCATTTTCGTGTATTTGTCCTTATACTCTTTGCTGTATCTGTTATACAGACATTTATACTTTCAGATTTCTTCCATTAAGGTTTCAGTATCAGGACTTTGAGCCATGCTGTGTAGAATACTTGAGTTCAAGAGCAATGTAACAAAGGACAGTGTTTTGACATCAAGTAGAACATAAACAAAATATGCTAATAGATGCATTGTGGGATAGATTTCAATCACTCGATCACTGAAAAGTGTTTCCATATAATCACTGACGATCATTCACGGTTGCTCAGGATTGCTGAGATAGAACTTTTTCTATCTCAGCAATCACAAGTGCTGACGATGGCCCGATTGCTGAAAAGTGTTTCTATATAATCGCTGACGATCACTGGCAGCATTTTCAGCGATTTGGCATTCGTCAGCAATGATATGGAAACTAGGCTTTAGTCTTTCATCTCAAAGATTGTAGTGGATGGTCAGTTGTACCCTATTTTCAAAGCTAATTAACTTAATTTGTTCTCTAACATAGTAAGGAGATGATAGATGCTGAATAACTTGATGGGAACTCTTAAAAGTTACAGTACTGTATTTAAAATACACAACAACTGATTTTGTCTGTGACAGGTCTTCTTTTTCACTGATCATGATGATGAGGACACAGAGGCACTGGGTATGTTTGGTTTTCCAAAGAGTTAGTTTGTTTACTAGGGGGGTCCGGGGGCATGGTACCCCGGAAAATTTTTGAATTTTGCACTTCTCGAATCACTGGAAACGCACTATTTTATTAAAACCAGGCACATTTACCCCTTCTATGGAGGGTGAAGGAAGGAATTTTACGATTATAAGCACTTCTGACGGCCAAAACAGTGGAGTTACCTTCCAGAAGAGTGCTAATGCATGACTAATACTTGTGTGAGTGTGAGAGCGTGAGATTACATCGAAATGCGTGAGACTCGCGCTCAATGCGTGATACTTGAGAGCTCTGCATAGATGTACATACAGTCAATTACCATAACACTCTATAGTGAGATCCCCACTTTCAGGTTTTCCATACAGGGACATGTGGGGGACAGGGGGGAGGTAAGGTCATTACAGGGTTTTCAGTAGAAATTTTCAGGAGGCATACCAGGGATCTCTGACTTGTTTCTTTGTGTAAGAGTCCCAAAGGAACCTAAAGTTGATTTGACATGGTAATGCAATACAAATGGTATGTATCTCAGGACTATCAATCTTTCTGCATCCTAATGACTGCATCCTAGTGATGTGTTTTTAGATGTTGCTGATGTCCACGCCCCAATTAAAACACGCAGGAGAAAAGGCCACCAAACACCTTGGGTTATGTCTAAACTGACTGAAATCTGTAGGGACCGGGATTACCACCACAAGAAAGCTCGGAAGTCGAATTCAAAGTATCACTGGGGCATGTACAGAAAACTGCGAAATATCGCAAATAGAGAAGATAAGAGGCTCAAATCGGAGTATTTCTGCAACCTCATCAATGACTCAAAGGGTGATAGTGCT
>JAOBYH010640636.1:0-21204 GCA_025403525.1 Umimayanthus kanabou
TAGACATAGAGAGAGAGAGAGAGAGAGAGAGAGAGAGAGAGAGAGAGAGAGAGAGAGAGAGAGAGAGAGAGAGAGAGCGGGGAAGAGAGAAATAGAAGCTAAATAGAACGAAGGTATAAAGTATTGAAGATTGTTCAACCTCGGAGCATTAGCTTTCTTGTACTGCGCTTGCAACTCAATTTGCAGCCTTTTGGAACAAATTTTTTGGTGTGTGTATGTGATAAATGGGATCGACTGTTGTTTAAAATTGCCTCGACCGTTTGCGAAAAGGGAATAAACTCCGTTGATCCAGCTATAGCTGTTTGTTTAGAAATAGATTTTACTTGGGTCTTTTGGTATAGTTTTAAATGTTCCAATAGTATCGCTTCCGTGAAACCGGTCTAGCTTTTATTTAAGAGCGCGATAGCCAATATTCATATTTGAGAGGTAAATTGGACCATGTGGCTGCATGATTATATATATTTATCCCTTCTTAATTACTTTGCTTAGCACTTTCTAACCACATTTTACCCACAACACGTGGTTATTTATCTGGTGTCGAGATCTAACCGCAAACGTCCAAGAAAACGTGGCCAGTTATACCGTCTTCACAGTCTGCAGTTAAATTCAAGTTCCGTCACATTTTCAAATAGTTACAACAAATCCAGTGAATCAAAACTGCAAAATATGTTTCAACGCCATCTTTTGATATTTGAATTTGGTTGTGGTTTGGTCGTGTACTTTTTAGAAAGCTTCAGTTGTTAATTTGGCGCGCGCTTTTCATTAGTTCTTGAAAATAATATTCTCTTTTTAGTTTCCGCGTTCTTTGTTCCGTTAATACTCTGGAATTAAAATGAATTTATAATTCATGTGAAAGAGCATTACCGAGCTACACTTGTTCAGGCGATTATTGAAATTTTAAAGAGTGTGTTATTGCACTGAACGTTTTTTTCAAAAGCTCTACAGAAAGTGATTTTCGCAATTTGAAACCGGAATTCTTGCGGGTTTTCGGGTCTTTGGTTGTGGATCACTTAAGTGGCCCCCCGGGGGGTACTCAACTTAAGTTTGGGTAGGGGGTGCCGCCCGGACCTTGAAACCCTGACCTTGTTTATGATAAAAAGTTCGCAAAAATTATGGAAAATTGATACCCTGTTTATGATTTTCAGTTCAAATTCCACTCATTTTTTCGTCAAAATGCGTGATTTTTAGACCCTGTTTATAAAAAATCTTCGAAAACCTTTGAATTTGAGACCCTGTTTATGAGCGGACGGTCGAAAAACCATAACCTGAAGGGCGGCACGTCCCTGTGAGTATCCCCCGGGCAAGTGGCTGCACATTCAATTTGAAAACAAGATGTGCTGTCAAACAACCGGCGATTGAAAATTTGTTAGTTTTCTTAATATAATACTTGATTCATGTATTTTATACATTTACTGGTTTTGAAAAAGCACAACCCATTGCAAAGTATTTTCGCTTTCGGCGACATTTTCCTGGTCATATTGTTATGGAAACGAAGTGATTGACGTACTGTTGATCAGTTGGCCATCAGTAGTTATAATGACTTGTATTTTATAGTCAGTTTTTTTGTGGCAATTTTCTTGTCCGTTTTACATGTACGCTCCAAATAAACCGTAATTCAGCTTTAGGATTTGTTAATTCATCTACATGAAGTATCCGTACACGTTCGCTACACGTCGTGGGAAAAAATGGGGTCAGCAGTTTGAAGGAATACCAGTAGCGCTGTAGCATTAACTGTTTCTTTCGCGTCTAATTTCGATTTTCATTTCTACTATTATAACTAATATGTTGATGTAATGCACAACAGGTATTTTCAACTTAAGATGTCAGCAGTAGTTGTTAATGTAATTAAGTTATTTTGTAAATATAATTTTTACTGCAAAAACAAACTCTATTTGGGCCATACATGTGTCAAGATTTGCCGCTTTTCTGAAAAGACGAGATGTGTCGGGCAGTTGTTTGTGAAGAAAAAAAGAACCCGGCCGCAACATGCTTAAACACTTTTGATATTTGGCCTATATTGGCCAGTGTGAGCTATGACCAACAATTTGCTATGGTTCTAATGATTGTTTTTAGGTTTGCCAGCTTTGTAAGTTTTTGTCCTCATGACCTCGGATGTTATTTGTAAAACCACAAATTTAATAACATAAAAATAGAAACACAAAGTGTTTTAAGTAAACGTTTGCCTAAATCAGTCTAGTGCGAACAAGTTCTAAAGTCTGCAAAAGAATGAACTTAAAATTGGTTTAGAAGCTCAACTGGGGATCATGTAATTGGATTAAAATGTATTGACCAGGCAAGATTGCATTGTCAGCCTGAAATGTTGAACGTCCGGGCTGCCTGTGGGCTTAATTGAATAAATGCTTGTACTTGCAGTTATAATAATTTTAATATATTTTTACAGCTGGAAAAAATTCCTTGTCGACAGTCTTGTGTTCTTTATAGCCAACAACGGACGAGACTGCGATAATTGGGGAATCTGTAACAGGACCCCTTCTTTTCGTGAAAAAAGCCGAATTATAAATATTTAAAAACAAATATTCTGTGCCGCCATCTGTATTCGCGCCACTGGAATAGAACAAGAAGCAGGGTTATCCCAAACCATTTTAGATCACTTTCACTTTGTTTATTTATTATGAATACAGTTATCTTGAGTTAACTTTGGGATCAAAGGCAGTAAATTATCTTATTTTCCGTCCATTCGAATTCGTTTGTAGTTTCTTTAAGGCTACAAACGCACGGTGGGTAGTGCGATAATGGTCGATAACAATGTTCATCGTGTCGGTACATGCCTGGCGAATTTCTTCCCCGCCTTACCTTTTAACTTCCTTTGTTCACCCAAATTGCTGTCAAGATAAATGCATGTTAGATTAATAAACCGTTTTATCTTTCTCTTAATCGTCGGAACATGCAGGCGGCTTTTTTGACCCTTTTATGATGTGTCAGTTATGTGCCCAGCCGAAAATGAAAAAAAGTGGCTCGAATTTGTGCAAATGCGCCCTGGTTTTTGAACAGTGCGAGCGGCCGTGTAGACTAGAGTACGGAATAATTGTCGATGCTGGTCAGTAGTTCAAATTGTGGCGTGGTAGGGCTTTTACCAGGTGCGAAAATGAATTATTTACTAACTGTCCTAGTTTAAATGTTTATTTTACCGGTGAAATCATTTAACCATTTAAAACGTTTCATCATTTTATGTTGTATTATCAGAAGTTTTTGTCTTTTCTGAAAGCATTAAGAAATGTAGACAATTCCCATCTTCTTAGGAACATGGAACGTCAGTTTTCCTTCAATGTAAATTACTAATGAGTTCTAGCAGATAGCTCAGTAGTTTGAAGTAATGAGAGTTTGAGGATAAATTTGTCTTCGTCAAAACAAATTGTACCGTATTACACCGATACTTCAACGGCCTTGTGGTTATTTTTGTTGCATTTTATTTTTAAAACTTGTGAATCACGACGAGGTGTCAAAAACAATTAAAACTCCTTTAAATTGAAAATATGTTTTACGGTTTGAACAAATCCTACTGCACCCTACTGAAATGATTTTTTTACACACGTAATTATAGTGCATTTCTATTTTCTATATTTAAAGCCATAATTTTGATTAAAATCATCTTGTCTTTAACCGACTAGTTAAAAAAAACTGCCGCAATGGCGGTCGGTTTTGGTTGCTTGCCAGACAAGTGTGACAAGTCTCCGCAATGGCAGTCGGTTTTGGTTGGTTGCCAGACAAGTGTGACAAGTCTTTGTTGCTTTCCATAAACTTTCCAAGAGTTTGTGCGTGTTGCCGAACCGTATTTTCACTGAGCCTGAGAGATGACCAGAGAAAATGTTGTTCTACCATTTTACAAGCCAGTGTTATCAGATGTTGCGTTGGACGCGTTTGTCAATGTCTATTTAATTAAAAAATGTTTTAACCTGAACTAAAAACTTAAGAGTTTTGCCCACACTTCAAACTGGAAATTGGCAAGTTACAAAGATATTCCGTTTTGAGTACACGATTTCTTTGAAGAACCAAATATGTTTGGCCGGGGCACGCTCTAAAGTGTTTGGTAATTCTAGCCTAAGATTTACCTAAAATGTTTCATTTAGACATAAAATAACTGTTCTAGTTTCAGAATTGAAAAATTGGCGGTTTAGTTGCTGTTTTTTCTTAATTTATTCTCACGGTACTTGGGCAAATCCATGCACCAGTATCCTTATAAAAATTGTTCGTATACAATAGCTTCTAACTGCAACTCTCTGCATGTTATTAGAATTTTCTGCAGCTCAACCCGTCGTATGCCCGTGAAACAAAAGTCATGCTTTATTTTAGTTTGTTCTATTTTAGATCATGTTGTTTTTATGCGAGGTCTGTATGTATTTTTAGATCAATGTTCCCGCAATGTACAAATCCTCAAGAGTGTGTGAACCGAAATCGGAACGGTACATCCCAACAAAGTCGGACTCTCAGGAAATTCTAGTTTCAGAGCATTAGTAATTTCAGCCATCCAATCAGAGTATAGAGTTGAAGTAAGGAGGGATAGCTGTCAAGAACTAATAAATAAAGTAAATCTGCTTGTGTACCTTGTGCCACATTAATTTCTTTTGTACAATTTAACTCGATTTCGTGTGAATTGGGTGCGACCAATCGTACGACACACGTGGTGTGTTGTAGTTTTCAAACGGTAACATAAAACGGGGGACCAGTGCTAAGTGTAGAGATATTTCGTGCGGACGCTTATGTTTTCAACAAAAGGCCTCGTGGCTTGATCACGTTCATACCGATAATAATTTATAACTTTAAAATACTTGTTACTTTCGGGATATGACTTAAATTCTTAACCCATACAGTTGATGTGGTTAGGTTGGTTTGTACTCATCTTGGAACTTTTCAGCACTTGAAACAAAGAGCGTTTCTATGTAGACGAAAAGTAGAGAAGACAAACCAGTTGTTCTCCAAATTTCGAGTTGATTCTTGTTGAGTGGTAAGAGGGAAAACACACATCAAAGAAGGAACTGTTATTTGTTTGTTTGGCAGGAATAAACATGAATCTTTAGTCTGTACTGTTTGCTATATGCAAGTTTTTTGTGCCTCTCCTCAAAGTTTTAATGTTATTTTGGTATCCCAGCTGTTAATTTATCCGCTGTATTGACAGATGGCAAAAGTAAGGTTAGTTGAGTTGTGGTTGCGTAAAAGTAACCTGACATTCGACTAGCTCTTCTTCTAGTATTTATCCTCGTTACTTTTTCAACAACGCGCTTAGTTTGCTCTCATATATCACAGAAGCTGAAAGAAAATTGCTCAGTTCATTATCTTCCTTAAAAACTAATCGCTGATTATTGAGAAAAAAATAAAGATTTATGAGAACTTGAAGACAGTCACACGATTATTCACGCATTAAGTTGGCTTTTCTAGTTGAATGACAGCTGTCAGAGATCGAACGTTTTAAAATCAAGTTCTAATCACAGCCAATTTAATTCATTTCCTCTGCAGATTTCTGGCAGAAAGAGTGAACAAAGCGCATCTCATGCGTGGAGCCATTTTCCTTGGGAACCTTAAATAAAGATGTATGTGTACTGTATATAGCTCCACAGGTGAGCCATTCCCACCTTTTGTGTGTCCAATCAAGCTCATTGCATTACTTTCTGACATATCTATCAGAAAGCTGTGAAACTCTAAGGAGACACGTGCACTTCAACTGCACCAGTAAAACGAAAGTAATTGTGGTTGCAAGGTTTTGGAGACTTAAACTCGGTTCCTTGTACACATCCCGCTAAATTCCTCCGACATTTTAGAGAAACTTTGTGGAAAGTCGGGAGCTTTTGTGTTTTTCAAAAGACACTTGGGCGTTCGTGAGTTTTCTTTGTCGAAATTCAGCATAAACTTTCGAAAAGCTTTTACAAAGAAGCGGTCACTGTTTGCCTAGCACTTGAGTGCGATGCATCCTTTAAAGGCCAATTCGACCGTCTTTGTTTTACTCCTCCGGTAGTAAATACAGCACCGTGTGTTGTTTAAAAGGAATATAATGAAATTTTCATTTAGAATTTCATTTAGAAGACATTATTGCGGTGATAGTACTGTAAATCCTCTGCAAATATAGGATTTGTTTCTCAAAGCTAAATCTGTTTTATTTTACTTAAGGATTGATCCGATTTTGCCGTTTTTTCCTTTCCTGCCTTGTACAATTACAAAACATAAACATCCTGTTTTACATGTTCAAATATTCCTAAAACCAATTTGACCCGAATGACGGTTTAAATTTTGTCGCTAATCAGAGAATGCTGTTTTTGATCGAGAATAAAGCTGGCGTCCCTGGTGGGCATGTCGCGTCGGGGTTTAAACTTTAATGGCACCCAAATTCACCTTGCAAGTTTAAAACATTTTTTTCAGAGATCTGGGAAACTTAAAGCATTAACAGTTGAAAACGTTTGGATTACTTGATAAAAGTTATTTGTTTTTTTAAATCTTTCTTTGCTTTAACCTTTAAGATGTGGTTGGAAACGTCTTTATTAACCATGTCGAAAGCCGGAACTTCCCCTACTCGCAGTCGATCTAATGTAGTCGCACTTTTCGCTTGTAGTGAGCGATGCAGTTAATCTATTGTTGTTCGCGCGGCACTGTGTAACTGATTTCAAACAACAACCCTCCTAATGTGTTTTTCTCACCTGCGTAATAGTATTTAATGGCTTCTGAAAGCCTTTCGCCGTCGTTTTTGCTTTCAACACATTAATGTTAATGTTGTTATCATTATACAAGGCTTCTGTAGCTCAAAAGAGTAAGACTTCATGTTTTCCTTCTGTTTTGGCCAACAATTGCATTCGCCAGTTCCTATTGTACTTCTGTGTAAGCCGTTCATTTTAACGCAGCTGCCCTCCATTGAGTGTTTCTTTTTTTGAGTATTATATATCTATTCAGTTTTAAATATTTGTACGTCAATCGAATTGAGTACGACAATAAACCCATTATCAACTTGGGCATTGTCGGGTCCAGTTGATGCGAACAAGTTGACGTTTGTTTTATACGACTAAGCTTTCTAGGTGATCCTACACATCACGATGTTTATTTTAGTTTAGCACCACCAGAATTCCAATCAGAGTTGCTGTTGTGTTTCAATACTGAGCGGCTGTTTTTTCTCGTGGTTGTTTGCTGATCTTTGCAACGTGGTGAAATCACGTGCTAAAATTCCGTAACGCAGTCAGATACTACAAGATTCACCGCCTAAAGACCATCACATCAAAAACTGGACCAAAACTAAAACAGGTAAGAAACCAGAGCAGTTAAAAACTTTAAGCTTAAATGAGACTTGAAAATAGATAAAAACCGAACTCTGTAATTTTAACAAGTTTCAAATCTGGTCGGTATTCCTAGCAGTGTAATCATTTTGTAAATTTGACAGACTTTGGAATTGTCAAATTGTGATTGCCAAGCTTTCCCTCTGGCTTACAGCGAGTCGTATTTCTTGACTTGTGTGAGTTTAAAGTGGATTTTTATCTGAAATCATTGACATGCTGTCAGTATGGCTTTCAACATTTCAAAGTCTATACAAGTCAAGTCTTTCGGACAGATTTCTCTCGTGTATCGATAGCAAAACTTAGTTCACATGCGAGGCAGAAGGAGAGTTGCAAGTTGAAAAACCAATGCGAAACGTAACTAGTAATCGTTAGTGACTATTCCGACATATTTTCGTCATTTACTAGTTCTCAATCTGCCACATTATCCGCTTGTTGTAGCGCCTGCATTCATTTCTATTTGGTCCGGAACAGTATCAAGTACAAACGACGTTCCTCAGTGACACGGAAGAGGGGACAAAGTTACGATTATCGTCGATTGTCATGAAGTAATTACAGCCTTATATCTCTTTACAGGAAGACGTCCGAAAATTTACAAACTCCTTCAAGTGCATTTCCGATAACTGTAAGTATGGCTGGTCTGCATGTTTTTGTGTTTCGTGTATTCTGTTCAATCTAATTTTTCACGAAACTGTTCGAAAGTATAAGAAATAGAAATTTCCAACATATTTTGTGGAAGATACTTGATATAGTACAATCAACTGCTGCCTACAACTTTTATGCGTGCCAAGTCCAATACGAAAGAGAAAATTGTATTACTCTAGCTTCCATGCAGTTATTTATTTTGTTGATATTATGGAATTTTGTGTCTCCTTATTGTAGTTGCAGTTTTTCTTTTAGTGATCTCTTTGGTTAATCGGTTATTAATTTTAGGATACGAATTTAGAACTTTCTGGTTGTCAGACAAAATGAAAAGTCTATTTAGATATTTTTTATGTGTAAAGTTGTTGTCGTGAACCTGTACTATTCCTGCATTTGCAGCATCAAATCCTGTTGCAATACAAAGCTCTTTGTCGCACAACAAAAGTGTCGAAAATATTTCGTTATCACCCCATCGCTCAGTTTTGAGAAATTAACTAGTTAGCAATGGCGATGTTTTGTCATACCCTATCTACGATTTTAAACACCAAAAATTAACTTCCCTATACGGTTTAGAAATATCGGTTTTTCAGATAAACTGGAAAATAAGAAAAAGAAAAAAA
Source organism: Umimayanthus kanabou (assembly GCA_025403525.1). NCBI lineage: Eukaryota > Metazoa > Cnidaria > Anthozoa > Zoantharia > Parazoanthidae > Umimayanthus > Umimayanthus kanabou. The sequence continues at coordinate 8,531 of JAOBYH010640636.1, forward strand.
ACACTGTATAGCAACGAAAAAAAAGGCTTTAGCAGTGACCGAAGTCGCTCGAGCAACAGAACTGCTCATTTTGGGAGAACTATTTCGTTACAAAATGAATTAAGTTCAGGCGCATTATCTACACGCAGAAGCGGTAGAACAGTCCGGTTAGACAGCCAAAGAACATGTGTTCGTATATCTTTATATTTAAGTATAAACTGTAAGTTAAAAAACTCTATTTACGGAGCAAAGAAAAACACCGCAATTTTTAACGATACAAGCAGTTCGCCAGATGTTTACTAAAAGTTTGTCACTGGTTGATTTTCGTTGTCCTTTTGAAAAAAAATATTTACGTGTAAAGTTACATCCAAGCTAAAATTAAGCACCAAAGACTGAATATGTTTCAGTTCATTTCGCGGTTAAGGCTCCCAGGAAAACATCTGTTATTAAACTAGCTTTTGGAGCCTTTTAGTGTTGTTTATGCGGCCGTTTTATCGCAGTGTGCTTTTAATCTTTCCTTTGTGGAGAGTGTCCGAGTTTGTTCTTTCTGACATGTAGATATTGACATCATTCTTGATTGTGCTGAACTAAAAATCTTTTGTCTTTAATATAAGAATAATAGTGGATGCCATGTTTGTACAAACCTTGAAGTCTCTTATGGACTTATTGAAGATTCTGAAAAAGAGGTGTTGTGTTTTAGTTCTAATTATGTGAAGCCGTGTTGTTCAAGCGTTTGTTCAGATGCTTGTATGCAAAGTGTCTGTTTTTCATTTCTGTATGATTACGAGGGATCTCTATTCAAAAGTAATAGAGGTTCTAGGACATAAAGAAAGGCAATTCATAGATTTCAAATTCCATTCTTCTCAACATTTGCGCAGGCATCAATGATAAAACTAGTCGATAAACAGGAATTCGTTGATATTTTCTTTCCTTTTCAATTGTGGAGTTGAGCTTTGGAGTCGGCAAACAAATAAATTCGGCTAAGCGCAAGACATATTCTCCGCTCCATTGCTAAACTAGTTCATGGAAAATGTGAGTATTCTTCGTTAAATGTTCATCCCTTGAACACAAAGATAAGAATAATTTTAGTTATCTTAAGTCTTATTAACAGTTAATTTGTTGTAATTTAGAAGAAAGAGTGTTTTAACAATCATGGAAGATTGCATTTAAATTGTACAAAAATATCTTGTGTGCTTAAGATTTGTACTCCGCGATTCCTGACAGCCATTTCAACTCTCATTCCGTTATTAAGCTGTTCAATTCAGAATAAACTAAGATCTATAGAAACTATAGCTGGCAATTCCGTTTCGGTCTTTCGGGAATACTAAAATGTAGGTCAGTCCTTTTGTCGTGTTGTGTTTTGCAGACAGGGTGTGATGCATGTAGTGTACGCAACAGATAATGTACTACCCGCTCGTTGTACAAAGACAATACTTTTAGAGCAACTTCTATTGTGTTAAAACGGCGGTACCCGTAATTACACATACGATTGTACATGCACAAAAATAGCCTCCAGCTCGGAGCACGAGTCTCCAATTTTCGACAAGACCTCATGTGAAGTTTAGTCTCTGTTAATTTTAAGACGTGGATTAAGGTTTACACAGCAGTAAAAGTTGACTCGGCGCTGTACTGATATAATGCCCTTATAGAAACTTTGTGTAGCGTTTTTCAACCACCACTACAATATTGTCATTTACGCATAAAACACATCGCTTCAGTTAAAACACAGGGAAAAGACTGCGAAATACAAGTTGTAACTTGCCGTAAGAGTTCAGTTTTTACCATTACCTTGAGAGATTTTCATAAAGAATTGTTTATATGGCTGAACAAACCGAACAAAGACATCGTTTTGTTTCGTTTTCGTCATAGTTATAGTTTATGGATTTCCGTAACTGTTTTGTTTAGTTGTCGTTTTGTTGTTGTAAACTAACCGTGATTTCAACTGTATTGTTCAGGGTCAGGGCTCAAAGTTACCTCCAAGCTGGTCGCATATGCGACGCGACTAAAATTTTCAAGTGCATTTTAAAAAAATATATAAATACAGTCGTATACAAGTGCGCATAGACACGACTGCCCAAGTACGACGAGATATTTTCACAAATTTACCTTCCATTCACTTCTCTATTGCCGAAAAGAATCTTAAAAAGTATATCACTTGGAAGAAGTTGACATTATTTCATTATGTAATTTTTGTGCCCATAATTTTAGGTCTGGCTCTGGTTTGTGTAAGTCTATAGGTTGACTCTTTCGGTCTATTGGTGGATTCGCTACTGCAGACCAGTAGGTTCTTTCGCTAGTGGTTTATGCACTCAAGTAGCTGACAAAATAGGATGACTTGCTATAGTGTCATTTCTTCGTCAGAAATCCGAAAATTGGAATTTTAATCGATATTTTTTATGCGCGGTCGTGAAAAGTGAGACTAGGGAGATAACAACTTGCTCAAAACTCCCGATTTCGGGTTTTTGGCAATGAAGAGGGACTGTATTGCATTCTAGTATCGATAACGGGTGAAATTTGTGTCAGTAGCGAACGCCTATGCATGCATAACTGTATTCAATTTATGATAATAAAATGGAAGCCAGTGAAAAAGTGGTAAAACAAGCCAAGTGTATTGTATCAGCACGCTACACAGCCGAAAATCCATATTCAACAAAAGAATAAATAGACCTACTTTTGTTTCCGAGCCCAGTGTAAACACAGACTGAAAACGAAATCTCAGAAACACTGTTTAAAAGCGTACTGGAGGAAGGCGGTGACATAACACAGTCTTCTTACAAGAAGAGGCTGATAAAACATTGTCCGTTGATCATAATTTTGTCAGAAAATGATTTAGTAGTTTCTCTAGCTTTTGCATTTCAACTTTTCCGGCTTATGCCAACTGCAGAAGCACCTAAAAAGTCAAGAAAGGTTTCGCAATGCTCCGCTTTTTTTGCTTGATGTTTGTGTGTGAGAAATGGCCAGTGTGCCTACAATTTTCAGCTGTGCGCCAAGACTTTAGATTGAAGACTTGTCACTGAAACTTTGGCTTCTGAAGTTCATGCTTTGAACGAACGTAGAGCACGGCACATTTAGAGCGTTTTCTCGTTAGACACCAGAGCAGAAGCGTATGACTCCGCTCCGCATCTAGTTTGTTTCTTTTTGCCCTTAATGTTTTCAATCATCTAATTATATTCTATACTATCGTAATAACAAAAAGAACCCCTATGAAATTAAGTTTGGTCGAGGAGTGAATTCTCATCGAAGTAAATAAAGTTTCGCCATTAAAATGCACCACTCTTTAGCAACAATTTTTTAGTCTGGCTCGGAGTTAGACTTCGCACTGATTTGTCGTGCTGTGAAAAGTAGATGACAGGACAGTTGCCCATATGGACTTTTGTAGGCTTAAATCAACATTCATTGCAGCTAACTCTTATAGCAAAGTCGACCGGAACAGTACGAGGTGTCATGCTGTTCTCATATGGTTTGGTAAAATATTCATGGTCAAGCTTTGTAGTTCCCATCCATTGGTTAGTTTTACCAGTTTCACAGGAAGGTAAAATGATAAAGAATCACTCGTACTATCTAGAAGACTAGGTCGACTGATTTGTCTTTGTGTCGGCGAGTAACTCAAATGTGTGCATGGTTTCAGTTGATCAGCAAACGTTGATATAGTATGTTTAAAACAGACCCTCGGGGCTTAAATTTCGTTTTTTTCTGTAAAGGCCTACTTGTGTGACAAGCTTTAAATTTATAAGCGCACCTCAGTCCTAAAGTTTAATCGTACTGCTAAAGCTAATACTTTCGTAGGATATTTATTAGATGTTTCTGCATTTTGAAAGAGTACTCTTTCGTGGAATAGTTACTGCCAATTTTTGTCGGAACTAACTGTTGGTGAAGTATTGTATTTTCGACATTTGCAGAGAAAAACCGAGAAAGTTTTTTGTCTGCGCAATACGCGTGCGTGCACAACCTGGGACTGAAAATACTGCAGATGAAAGATTGAAATATGTACTTCAGCCTCAAGAGCAAGTACCATTGCGTCTTTCTGTATATTTTGCAACTGATGTGCCATAAATCTCCGCTAGTCCGAAGTTAACCGTGATTCTTGGTTTTATAGTACAGTTGTGTTTAACGTTTTTATAGTACAAGAGTAAAGTGACTGGCAACTTCAGTTTGATTAACAAACTTTCAATGTATAGGTACAGGCAGACGTTAATTTTTTACATTTTAAATATGTATTTGAGTCTTATTTTCAACAATAGTCAACCTGGTTTGTTACAATTTGAGTAAGGCGTTGCTCCCTACGTGTAATGGTGGGCGAGGACAGAATGCTCTCAAAACAGTTGTCAACAATGACTCAGTTTCTTCTCCTTCTGTGTTTTGTTCCACGTCAGTAGAATCGAAGGAAAGACAACACCACCGAGAAGTCAGAAAAGCTGACGAGATTTCCTTGAATGATGTTGCCAGATCACTATAAGTGTGTCCATAACTTCATTGTGGGTTTTCTTTGTGTTTGACAGCAGTTTAATAACCCTGTCAGTTATTCAGACAGCAACTAAAACCAAGAAATAGCTATGGTAACAGTTTTCAGTATGTTGACAAAACTCTTAGTTTATCTCGGCTATACCAGAAGCCTTCAAAGTTTCTGTGACAGATTTTTTTTACATTTTCAAACTATTCCAGTTGATAAAACCCCACAACATGACCTTTCATTTGATAAGTCTTCTTTAAAAGTAGACATTATTGGTATTGTTCGTTTTAACTTTTGAAGCAGTTGAGAAACCCATAATGAAAACATGACCATTAATTTTGTATCTCTTGAAGAGTAGAAGTGTTTGGTGTTACTTGTTTCCTAGAATATCCCAACTTTTGAACCAGTGGATGAAAACTCAAAACATGATTTTTATTTTGTATCTCTTGAAGGGTAGAAGTGTTTGATGCTACTTGTTTCGTAGAGAATATTCTAACATTTGAAGCAGTGGATGAAAACCCATAACATGACCATTCATTTTGTATCTCTTGAAGAGTAGAAGTGTTTGGTGTTACTTGTTTCTTAGAATGTCCTAACTGTTGAACCAGTTGATGAAAACCCATAACATGACCATTCGTTTTGTATCTCTTGAAGAGTCAGTAGAAGTATTTGGTGTTACTTGTTACTTAGAATGTCCTAACTTTTGAACCAGTTGATGAAAACCCATAACATGACTATTCGTTTTGTATCTCTTGAACTAAGTAGAAATGTGCGGTATGCTGGCAGATTTTACAAGAAGTCTCAAATTTTACACTGGTTGATGGAAGTCTGAACTCCATGAGTCAGGTCGTGCGTTGGTTTTTGGCATCAATTGGAGAGAATACTTACTATAGTATCTCAAAAAGGCCGAACGCTTGAATCCGTTAATGAAAATAACAGGTCCTCTTATTTGTAAGAAGAAACTCTTAAAGTTTCTTTTTTCTTATTAGTACCGTAACTGGAGAACACGATGACCGTGACAAAAAACCACAACATTTAAAAAAAATTCAGTTTGCTTCTCTGTAGTTGTACGTGCCGTTTTATGAGCTAAGACTGAGGTGAAGTGTTTGCGAAAATCAATTGACAAAAATTGTGATAAAATCGACGAAAGCTATTTTGCAAAGTATGTAACTGAAAACGAACTAAAACCTTTTTGAGTAAAAACTGTTTAAGTTGGCTCGATGGCACAGTCGACTTTCCCCGATCACGAATTTTGCATCTTAAATTCGTTGAAGTTTGTGACACAGTGTGGTTCTTTTTGCATTTATTTCTACATATTTTTGTAAATCGGTATACATCAAAATCATTATTGTTTAATAAAGGACCGACAAAAACGTGAGAAAATGTAGTCTTCATTCTTCGTACAGTTCATTATAATACTTTACTCGTTTAGTAAATTGGCAAAAAAAAAATGTAATTAGTTTTTCTTCGATTTCTCTTTAAGGCTTTGTAAGTTAGCTAGGAATGTGTAGAAAAACGTTCTTAAATTTTTACAGTTTGTTCGTTAAGTATATTTTTCACTGTAGTAAAAAAGCCCTTTTAGCTGTATTTCCTATCTATTATAATTATGATGATATTAAGTCATCGCCAAACAACCAATATCCATCTTAGTCCTGTTTTGACATTTTCGTGCAAGATTAGATTTCCTTCAAAGTAATCGAATCCTTTTGTTTCTTCAATTCACAAGTGGATGGAAGGCAAAGTTCAATTCTCCGTGCTTGTTTTAGTTTGTTTTGATGCTCCGTTTTCCTTAAATCAACTGGATATAAGGGCTTTTAAACTACCACATTATTGGATCCTGTGATACATTCTATTCCGTTATAAACAAAGTCGATTTTTTGTTTTGGAGTGTTGAACAAAGAAAACAGGAAAAAGTGCGAGAAAGAGGCTAAAATTCACACCTAGTTCTATTGTAACAGTAGCCGAGAAGAGAACTGTGGGAATTTCTTTCACTGCTCCGCTGTTTACACGTGACAATTTTTTTTTTTATCGTAATTATACAAGCAATTAGCGAAAGTTGAAGAAACAGGCGCCACATTCAACTGATGTTGGAGTCGGGTTATTACAAACAAAAATATGTTCCGGCAAAAGTTTCCCTTAAAACTTCTGTTTTACCGCATTTTCCCGCTAATATCAGTCAAACACGCAGGTGGGGTGCACTTTCCGCCAAGATGCATTAGTTGAGTCAATATCACTATGTCTGTTTGCAGAAGGGAAGCTCGGTGCATTGTCATCGCCATGACAACCGGCGCCACTAAGGCCAAATGCTTTTATAAAATCGAGCACACACAGAAGCGGCGCGGAGTAAATTATGAAAGCTTATATAATCACTGATTACATCTTTGACTAGTTTATCTTGGGTTGTTTTGTGTTGGCCGATCTTTTACGAATCCCCCGCGTCAGTCAACTTGTTAGCCAGTCTGCTGACTTAATTCTTGCCTTGTTTTTTCCCCTTTCTTCTTATCAGAGGTGTATTGACCACCTTAAGTACTAACGCGACCCGTGGAAAAACAGAAGAGTGCTACAGTCTTTTCTACTTTATGGTTAGAAAATCCCCATCTGAAGCAAACAAACCCTTGTGTATTTGAGGTAAGTGTATTTTGTTAAGTCATTTTTCCATTAGTCGGTAATATCCGATTTCTTTTCAACTGTGCGTCTCCTGTTCCACTTGTAGGTGTTTTCGAAATAGAAAACACAGATCGTTTGGATAGATTTTAGTCAAGGAACTCTTTGGTTTGAATTTCCCTTTAGAGGCTTAGAAAAAAAAATATCGGAGACCTTTTCTGCTCAAGAGTACTTTACGCGTTTCTTAAGAGATATTTGAAGTTTTCTCGAAGAGGTTGCGTCAAGCTGCAGCTAAAATGGGTACTTTATAGGCCGTCATTGCCAGTGCACTTCAGTTTTAAAATTCAGAGAAACACAGCTCTAGTAACATTTATGCGAGATTTTAACAAAGACTGGGGAATTACATAATCATTTCTATATTGGAAGTTGCCGAATTCCTTTTGTCTGTTTTCGCTTCCCAGAAGACACAGATATCAGTTATGCGATTATTTTAAACTTTTCAGGTCAGTTCACTTGGTTTGGATAACAACCTTAATATTTGGTCGTGTTGCTTGTATCTAAGCCATGCATGAAGAACTGTCCCCGCGTGGTTGTTTGACGTCTTAGTTGGAAAAGTACTTTGACGCATCTACAAAATCAATTCATAGATCATAGAAATGGTCTTAGATTTCAGAAAACGCTGCTTTTAGATTACAAGTGTTTCTTAATACAATTGAAAATATGTATGCGTGCTTACGTAGTCTTTAACTGAAGCAATAATTTCGTTGGTGTATTTTCCCTTTTTCCAATTGAATTTCTCCCACTTCATTTCGCCTCGGTTTTTATAGTAAATGAATGGTTTATTTATAGATCAAGATAGCAAGCTTTACTGATATGAAGTTCAAGTTTGCTAAAATGTGCTTTTAGTTAAAATCGGTGTGTGTTTTGAGAATAACTAATGATCTCGGACCATATAACATGGTAATAACATTCAGTTTAATATGTCCTTTGTTCTTCAAGTCGGGAAAGTAACACTGACATTTGTCTAAGCCCAAAACACATCGAAAAGTAGAGAAAGTACAACTTACTTTCCTGTTGTTTGTTTCTTTTCTTGGATTTTTCTACACAAGTCTCAATAATTCCAGTTTTGTTTTGGGTGTTTTGCCACTTTTCTTTTTTTTTCTATAGCATGCATGTCGTAGACAAAATTAGTATTGTGTCGTGGACAAAACTTTCTTTACTTCTGCCTTGACTGCCGTTAGCTTTTGTCTTTGAAGTTTTTAAATTTCCCTGTCTTTCAAAAAAACCGAACGTTCTGTCACTACTATTTGAATTTTTACCTTGCATGCTGTTTTGGGATTGAGTTCAGAGAATTTGGCATAATAATTAGTTTTTGCGACAACTAGTTTTCAGTACTAGATTAAGCAATTTCTATGACAAGAATTACTCTGTTTTATTTTATACGATTATAGAAAGGAAAACAAAACTACGTATTAAACTAATCTAATCCTTTTAAATTATATTATTGCATAACTACTTAGTGCTTCTATAATTCAACCAATTTTTACGCCAGTTATTTTACATTGTTGTAAATGCCGTTATCATTACAGATGCTGTTCTTAAATATGTTGCACAACAAAAGCAAATGCTTGAGTCACCAACTTGTTTCTTGAGCATTTTTTCTTGTAGCATTTTCCCATTTTTGTTGAATGCTTCAATCAGTTGGTTTTCGATCGCTAACGATTGAAAAAACCGCCAAATTTAGTGGTTCGCCAAATAAGTAATTTTCCAAATTTGCTAAGTTTAAGTATAGCAAATCATGAAAATAAAGGTAGATCTTTTAAGCTATGTACCTAATCATCGTTAATTCCAGTAGATATGGAGGAAAATCTAGACTCGAAACATGCACTTAGCTAAAGCAACGGTAGCTATTTCGTTATGCTTGGAAGCAGCTGCTCCTAAAGGCGTCTGTGTTTTAGAATACGGAGGCTGGCGTCATTTCCTGTCCTAGCTATGAGTTTATTAAAGGCACTTATTCTTGTCAAAACTTGGCTTCTTGATTATGAAGTTTTAAACACTAGTAGTTTTGTGTCTGCCCTTTACAAACATACATAATTTGTTGAAAAATACATTAATAACTCATAATTTATTTCGAACGTGATCAAAATATGTCGTTAATGACAAATTCACAGGACTAACGTCATTCAGTTTTCAATAGTTTTCCTTTCTGTTTTCTTGCAACTTTTGTTAAGAAAAAGTTTCACGTCGGCTGCTGCATTTTTGTTTTGGCGACATTCTGGTGCCGGAGAAAATTTCCGTCAATCCAAACTACCACAGTTTTGACAAGCTTGTCTTGTACTCTGCTGGCTATGAATCATGCATGAATGTGTTGTTGATGTACACAAAAAGTTAATGTTCCAAAATGGAATTAGAAATGCAAGTGAAATATAGAAATATCTTTTTTAACATTTTGCATTTCCCAGATACTGCTGCGGGACTGTAGTTAAAGTTCAAGTTATTTTTCGGCGTCTATACGAAGCCCTAAGCCCCAACCAAAGCAACTTTGGATGAACAACATTTACAGTCACCATAAAATAAGTAATACTTACAGTGGATGGAAGTGAAGTGAGGAAGAACTTTATTTGTATTTTTGAATGTAGTGGCGACAGTTAAGCCATTTGGAAACATCTTAGAGAAATAAATGAATATGTTGAAGACGGGCCGCGCCGTCAAGTCGGCGTGTTGCTCCCATTCAAAATACTCACAATCACTTATCTGCTTCTATAAAGACCCCCAAAATAACAACCCGTGAAAGATAACACAACCACAAAATGATGCCCAAATTCTAAATATATTGATTATTGGTTGTGGAGGTTTCTCAGTATTTCCACAGAGATCTCAAACGATTTTCTTAAGCAACTTGTCATCTGTATCTCATGATTACCTTCCTGACGTCACTTCCGTTGACTACGAACATGTTTTTGTTGAAGACGCATGCGCACAACTGTCCCAAACATGAGAGAAGTTTCACCGCCATTCTCGTACCCAGACCCTACGCGGCCTACGGCCCAACTCAGTCCTCTAGCTGTATCGGTAGCGGAAGTCATTATCTGACTTTTCGGCTTGTGTAATTTTGAAATTTGATGCATCGTTCTCAGATCTGACACAGATCACTTAAATCTTTTCAAAGTAACTGGGGATCTCCCTGCCGCGGAGATAAGTAGTTTTAGTTTTTAAATACCGATGTAGCCAGAGCCTTCCGTTTGGATAATGACGAGAATGCTTCACCTTAAAAACTGACTTTCCACCGACTCGAACACCGACACGGATCAAAGTGCTTGTGCTGTTCTCACGTTTTGCTTGTGAATGTTTTATTACGCCAATCAAAAATTCTCGTTCCTGGCCCTTTTCTTTGCTGCAATATTGGCTGCTTAATAACTTGTATACGGAAAACTACATAGTCTTTCTCCATTTTACGTTTCGTTTTTACTTGACGCGTTGCTCACGTCTTGTATACTTACTTGTTTTGGTCATAGCTGAAAGAGACAGTAATCTTTGCAAGTTGCAATCTGCTGACGCCGGTCAGTATTCACTTGTCAATTAGCTGGTCGAGAGGGACGGATCGGAAAAACCTGCACGAAGCTGACAAACAAGAAACAAGAAAAAAAATGCAAAACGCAACGGGTTAAAAGAGTTTGATCACGGTATGCGCATGCGCGTCAGATTTCGAACTATGATTACTTTTGGACCGGAAAGAAATTTGGAGAGGATGTTGAAGAATTAAAGAATCAGTTGCGATCTTGGACGATTGAACACTATCCATATTCTTGTACATGCAAGTAAACAAATTCAAGTTTGAGATTTATTCTTCCTCTTCTTTGCAATATTAATGGGGATGTTCACTTTTAAGCCAGAAATATCTTTCGGATCGTGAAGTTTTGCTTTGCTTTGAAGCTTTAACTATAAACATTGTGCTATAACTATCATCGTAATACTAATAAATAGTAGGATAGAATACACAACATTATACATCAATAGAAAATATTTAAATAAAATTAAGGGTATCAAGTTAAAACATAATTGAGTTTAGACTAAAATCTAAAATGCGGCCCTAAACAAATGCGTCTCAATGCTAAGCTTAGTGATTCAATATCAGGGAGAACAGCAGGAAGGTTGTTCTATAAAAAAGGTGCAGTATACGTAAAAGACTTCCACTGACCCTGTATAGCCGGACGCGTTATTCTCAAGGGAGCTTCTAACATAATACTACTACTTGACCGTAAAGAATCATCATCATCATCATCATCATCATCATCATCATCATCATCATTGCCCTTTACTCCGGGGTGGAGCATAGGCCATCAACAATGTGCTTCCATCGGACAAGATTTTGGGCCATCTTTTCCAACCTATTGAAATTGTAACCCTTTGCCGCCATCTCAGCTTCCATTCCCGTTCTCCAAGTATGTTTCGGCCTCCCCCGACTTCGCTTCCCTGATGGATTCCACCGCAGTGCCTGCTTTGTGATGTTATCCTTAGGCTTCCTTAGCGTGTGCCCAATCCATGACCACTTCCTTCTACTGATAACACTCTTCACTGGTTCTTGGCCCGTTCTTTCCCAGAGTTCTTCGTTCCTGATCTTTTCTGGCCACCGAATTCTAAGGATTCTTCGAAGGCATTTATTAATAAACGCTTGGACTTTCCTTAACATGCTCTTTGACGTCCTCCAAGTGTCAGATCCGTAAAGCAAGACGGATTTAACATTGCTGTTGAATAATTGCAATTTGACCGACGTTGTTATGTCCATGTCGTAAAGAATATCTACTCTTTTTTTACTCTAATTACTCTATTTGACGGCTGATTTTGTTGAAAAAGTGGAATTAAGTTGGATAAAAGTTGTACCAAAGACACATCAAATATAGCTAATACCATCATACTTCTACCATAGATTAGTATTGTCAATTGGCGTTGGCAAAACTTCAAATAAATAACAAAGAATAAGATAAGATAAAATAGAACGGCATAAAATGAAATGAAATATAATAAATAACTTTATTTTATTAAATTATTGTTTTATAGATTTGTTGTTTTTAAGCAGGATCAGCCTCGTAGCTCGGATTTGGACACCCTGTGGAAATAATAACAATAATAATTATTATTATGAAATATAATAAATAACTTTATATTGATTACAGTATTTCGCGACAGAGTGAAAAAGACAGAAAACGTGCTGTTAAATTACTATTTACTGGCATGTTGAGAAGATGCGTCAAGTTTTGGATGTTATATATTTTGCTACCATGACTCTGCAGCAGCAACGATCTTGCAGCAAGTTTCGCAACGCAGTTGCGAGACTTGCTGCACGAAAAACTGCAGCAATGTACAATGACTGCTATCATCCCAGATTTGCTTGCGTATGTTGCGATATCCACGCACGGGCATGTGTCTAGCGAGTTCTAGATGCACGCCCGCGCCGTACAAAAAGCGCGCGGAAAATTCCCAGCTAAGTTCTATATATCCTGACAGCATAAAGGCGGTGTTACACGGGTCAACTTGCAACATCGATTTTCCGCGCAACACCGTATGTGTTTTCGTGACATGTTACACGAGTCAACTTTCTGCGCAACTTTGCTCGATTTTTTAATGGCAACGTACATGTTAC
>JAOBYH010640637.1:0-13219 GCA_025403525.1 Umimayanthus kanabou
CCCTCCTCCTCCTCCTCCCCTCCTCAACTCCCCGTCTTCTTTTCCCTTTGCACTTGCTACGCATGCTACATCAGCCACTCACCAATTGAAAGCTTCAACCTAATCTTCCGAGACATTCACTTCTTTATCTCCTTCGTCCGTGACTTTTTCTGACCATTCACCATTCAATACCAGATTACCGAGGGACACCCACTGACGTCTGGGCTCGGACAATTTTTCAGGCATTTCACTTATTGGTGACTTTTCCTCTGTGAATTCCTGCCAAATCAGGTTCAAACAAAATCTCTCTTCAAAGATAAGCGAGACTTACACGAGTACCAACAGATCTTAGTTACAGTTTTCTCAAGATCAGTTCATGTGTCTAAGATAGGGACGGGTTCAGCAATTTCGTAAAGAAAGAGCCGGAACCCGCAATTCTGGAAACAGAGGGGTGGGGTTAGGAGTTGCAATGACTCCCCTTCCTGAAAAGAAGGATGTGACAACAAAAACATCCTTGTTTCCCCCGATTTTGATTTTCTTATTTTGTACTTTTGCTACAGTGTTGCCCAGGCTCAAGTCCTAAAAGAATTTAGACATAGAGTAGATTTAATTTGGTTACTTGCTCTATTTTAAACCTTTTAAGTCAACCAATTTCCTGCTCAAATGATAGCCTCCCCCCTTTTTCTGTTCTACCTCAATATAACGCTCACTGGTACGTCCCAGTCTGTCTACTATAAAAACAATCACTTGGGCCCCCTCCCCCCAAGGGAAAATCCTGGCTACGCCCCTGGTCGCTGTGCGAAGCGGGCGGAGATTGGGTCAGGAAGGGGAAAGGATAGCCTGCACGGAAAGCTCCCAAACCAGCATTTACACCCACCTGTCAAAATGGGATCAAAATAGCTTTGAAGTACCAAGCTAATGTCACACTGTGACAGCAAGTGTGGCGCGACATATTTTTCGGGTCAAATCGATCGCTCTTTGTAGAGAATAAATGTCGGCGGCTGTAACTCCTAAAAAACCAGTGCGAAGACGAAGAAAGAAGATCGGGCCATCTTATAACTATTACTGTCGTCTCTGTGGACTTTGTTTGGTACAATACGGGACTACTGGTCGAAACAATGGCTTTGAAAATATATTCAAGCCGCAGAAGAAATATAAAGGGCACTCTCTTCCGGAAACGCCCATCAAAGGCCCTGTTACACTGCGCAATTTCCTCAGCAACTTGTCTCGCAATGCTCGAAAATGTAGCGTTGCAAGTTGCCGAGGTTTGGTGTTTAGACCCTGTTACACTGCGCAATTTTCTCAGCGACTTGTCTTGCAATGCTCCTCGGAACGAAAAACGAGAAGTGTGCGCATGCGCCATTGTTAAAACAGCCATAAAGTTGCTGGAGGGGTGATACACTGTGCAACGGTGTTGCCAGTTGCTGCAATCCGTTGCGAAAAGTAGAGCTGAGTTCTACTTCGTGCAACGCTTCGTGCAACAAAAATTTGCGAGACAGCCCATGTTATACTGTGCAATTCTTCGGCAACTTGTCTCGCAACGGCATTGCGAGACAAATTGCTGAGAAACTTGCGCAGTGTATCAGGGCCTTAACAATGCTTTGCAAAAATCGAAGAGCAAACTCGTTGAGGAACTTTTGGATTCAACGGAGACGAAGGTCAAAGTTTCAACTCAAAGGTGTGATCGTGTATCCAAACAGCGAAAATGTAACTGACAGACAAAAATACAATGTTAAACTGCCAAAACATTTCGACCTTTAAGAAGATGCTCTATTGCCTCTTTCTGTTCCAGCTTCAGAACGTACGTCCTTCCAGAAATGCGTCGAATTTTTTTCCAAAACCTCGACAAAAACCTCTTCGCTTCTTATCTCTGCGATTGCTTTCTTTGTGTCACGACGGACAGTGATCTGGAAGCTGTCACGCACTAATATCCGTTGACCACCCATTTCACACTTCTCGACCAATGGGAATTTTTACTTTGTTTGAGCAAAGTAAAAATGCTGGTTGGGGGGCTTTCAGTGCATGCTCTCCTTTCCCCTCCCAATCTCCCCATTCCCCCCTCCGCCCGCTTCTCACAGCGTGCCCCGGTAAACCCGCAAGGAGAGCCTGCACGCAGGCTACTCAAATGAAGGCTTTCCATACGTACAAAATCTCTAATGACATCAGTGCTGGCGTCATCTAATTAGTGTCAAAACACTCTGCTCATTATCTGGCTTTATTCGCTAGAAAGATCGAACAGCAAAATTTTGAGGTTCGGAAATCATTCGGGGAGGGGGGCTCAACGAACTTAAGAGTTAGTTAGTTATTATTATTAATATTATTAATAATATTTATATTATTCTTAATACATATATTTTTTTCCGTTCAAATAATTTCTCTGTTAACTCCAAGTAGTTGAATATGTCACAAGCAAAAAAAACCCTAAACACACTGTATTAGTACTGCAATTATTTTTTTTTGCCGCTGCAGCCAGATATCTGTAATGATTGTAATACTGTAATTTCGTATTGTTTGCTAATATCGTAAGTGTCACGATTTTTCTTTTGTCAGTACCTGTATATCGGTTGTAAACTCAAATATTGTAAAGTAGTGAAATTTTGACAGAAATAAACACATCCATTGTACTGAAGAAAAAGAACTAAAGAGTTAACGTTTGTTAAGGTTACCATTTTGGGACTAGTCGAGTTCCCAACAAACTCTTCCTCAGTGCCAGTGGCCAGAAATGAGAGGACTGAGATCATGGAGTAATCGGCTTCAGAGTCATGCAGTTCTCCAGTATCTCCGAGGTTACCGCTGCCCTCAGCTGTTGTGGGCTCATCAATGAGTTGGTCACTGCTCCAAGTGTTGCTGATCGTCGTGTATCGATCACGTGGTTGTTCTTTGCTACAAAAATGCTTTCTGGTCATGGCCACCTTTGAAAAAGGAATTGAAGGATATTCAAAGGAACGTATGCCTTGAAATTATTTACCAACTTGAAAATAATGTTGGTTTAACAAACTAATTATAAAGCTCAAATAGGCCTTTTGCAGCTGGAGGTCAAGTGGTACAAGTTACGCCATACTGGAAAGCAAAAGAATGTGCCAGACTCCTAAATAAAACACAAGTAACTAAGAAAAGTGTAGTTTTTCTTTGTTTACATTTCCCAGTGGAGTCTTGTCAAAATTAGTATGTCGGATTTCGTACCATGTGACCTCTAGCTGCAAAACGGTTCTATGGCACTCTCCAACTTCAGACTCAGTTATGAAAAATTTCACTTGTGTAAATGAATTCCAAATTGAACTCGAAACCGTATGATTACTGTTACTAATCATATACATAAAAAGTTATTGGATGGTGATTGGTTATGAGCTGTGCACATTGTAGCTAGAAACATTATTACATGGCAAAGACTGACTTCGCGTGTTCTGGATCATCCCTAGAGCCCACGGGATATTATTAATGTACATTTTGCCATAATGCCGAGCGCTGTATTTGAAAGCTGCTCTCTGGGGAAAGAGCGAAAAAAATGCTGCTTTGCGATATTTTTCGCGTATTGAAAAAGATGCGTCAAGTTTGAGTGTCTTTCCATTTTGACACAAGGGCCCTATACTTACAATACAATACAATACAATGCAATGCAATGCAATGCAATGCAATGCAATACAATATAATATAATACAAATTTTATTTGCCACTTTTGCTTTCATCTTGATCATTAGTTATATACAGGGTATAAATAGTGGGCGAGGCGGCTGTATGGAAACCGTAGGGCTTATTGGTTACAGCCGCCTCATTTGTGGACTATTTGTTAATTACAAAATGAAGATGGGCGTTCAGACTAGTGAGAGATGATGGAAGTGAATTCCATAAAATTGTTTGCTTTTTAATGTTTGTGTGGCAGAAATGCGTTCTGTAGTGATTTGCAGTCCTAGTACTGTAGGCATGTACTGATCACTATTTGTTTGAACTTCAATCAATATCATGGTCCTACCCAAAATATTTAGCATAGAACATATTTGATCAAATTGGATCTTGTCCACCAAATTTGTAACTTTAAACGAAAGTCCAGCAAAGCGCCGAAAAGACCCTCGCTGGTCTTGTTGAATCAATTCAGAGTGGTAACTAATTTGTAACAAGTTTTTGTGACTTTCCAAAATATCTTGATGTTACGATAAACTTTTCACATGATCCATCGAAAGATTAGCGGCAAGCCAGTCTTCAAATATTAATCCACAATTGGGTCACTTTGCTTCCTTGAAGACTGATTTGGGATGATATTTCGAGTTCAACTACAACCTATCCTTAGATTGCCTATTCTTAGATTTAAAAAAAATAGTTAGTCAGTGCAAGATTTGGCCCTAACTCTGGGTCCAGCAGGTCAAACGGATTAAGAATACTTTCAAAAAACAACATTACTACCTACCTTGTAACGGGTTGTAGTTTCCTTAGCTTCAGATTTTGAAACCAAACAGCCCATCATGGAAAGATACTACATAAAAGTGCTGCAAAGAATTCAACGCATAAAGTATGCAGCGCGAGTTCGTCGTATGCCGCCTAACGGTCCGAGTGCGTCTCACGCGATCGTGATCGTAAGCGCGCGCGCGCGCGTTCTATTTTTCAGAAAATCTGATAATACCGCAGTTTGCTCGCGTGTACGTAAATATATCGGGCAGTTTTGAAAGTTTCATTGTCATATGAAGGTCCCAGATTTAACAACATGATCTGGTTGCGTTATTCTACTTGATACAGTTGAGCTAAAATTCCTAACAAGATTTCTGCAAAACTGGAAAATTATCGAAAAGTAGACAGGTTGCGCGTTGATCATGTTTTGAAGGATATTACAAGAAACAGCCCTGAAGCTCTGAGCAGCTCGGGTGTGATCGTTATTTTATCAGAACAGTGTGTAGCTTTTGTGCAGCGATAATCGTGCTTTTCATTGAAAAGCTTACCCTAATAAGAAGCAAACCGCACACTATTGTGCAAATCCAGCTCTCTTGAAAAACAACGGGGAACGGGGATAGTCGAGTGCCCTCAGGGGTTATTTGGTTTTTCAGTAATGATTCGCGTTTGTTCCACTTGTTACATGACTGCGGTACATGTACTAGAAAATGGAAAGCGCCCAGGTTCACTTGCGAGTAAGGTTGGCCTACTGAAGGACTCCCAACTGTTGCCAAGCGAACATCGAGGTATGCACTCCTTTTTTTTTTTTTTTATAAGAACCTTTTTTATAAGAACACGAGGCTGTAAAATGCCCAAAATTTAAGAACATTCTAAGAACATATCGAGGCTGAGGAAAGGCGACAAAATCATGGAATTAGTTTGTTTCTCGGCTAATGTTCGTGAGTGCAACATCGCCTCAAGTGTTGTGCATTTACAACTTTGTTTTTAAATCTTTTTTTTTTTTTATCATTATATTTCTTTCTTGCTGACCAAGGTAGCGGCAAACGAATAGAGCGTATTTGTGCTTCCGTTAGTTTGTTAGATCTGACATTCTTTACAGCTGTTGTTTATAATACGAAAAGTCAGGAAAACACAAAACAAGATATTTCTCCAGCGATTGAAGACTGAAAGTATGACTTCTGTAAATGACGTCACAGCCCAACTTGGACCCATTTTTCCTTTTGCGCGGTCATTTTGAAGCCGGAAGTAAGATTTCGCCTGTTTGAACGCTAATTGCGCCACGCAAAAAAATCCAAATCAAAAAAATTTTTATACTTGATTCTAAATATGAAAAACCCCACAAGTGATGTATGCACTTTAACAACTTTACACCCAATATTAACACTGAATTATGTTTAAGAACATTTGAAGCTGAAATCCTCAAATATTTTTAAAGAACATTCAGCCTCAGCTCAATAATTAGACGTTCTTATAAAAAAGAGTATAGTCGGGAGTATGTATGGCGTTGGGTGACCTGCATTATGTAATGTTTAGCTTCTACACCAACACACATCTCGCCATTTAACTCGACATAAACGCTTTATTTTGCTACAAATGAGAAACACAGCTAGCTACGAGAACGTATAACGGTGATTCGATATTTCTGTACAAAATGAAAGTCCGCACGAAACCGCTCACTTCCACAAGTTACGCAGCAATTCATCAAGATACTCGGCTACAACAGTCAGTTCTGAACTACGCATGTAATGCATACGTAGTTTTATGTTGCTTACAGCAGACGGTATACAGTTCATATATTTGGAAAAAAAACACCTATTAAATAAAAAAGACAGTTGGCTTTCAGCTGTCTAGTGGGTACTGTAACCAGGATATTTGTTGCAACTCGCAATGACATTGTACTGATCAGCAGTGGAAAATGGTTTGACTTGACCAGAACACTCACTTCGCTGAACAGTTTTATCGCGCTCCTTTCAAATTCCGTTTAGAGCAAGAACATACCACCATGCAGACTACCACACAATTGCAGGCGTTAGCTGCATTTAGCAACAGCTTAGAGCTGGAAGACCTAGCAGTCGCGTAGCCAATATTAAAGACACGTAGATCCGGGCTTACAAACTATTACAGCAAAAAATAAATACAGACAAAAAATAACAGTCAAACTTAAAAAAAATTACTCTCGTCTAAGGTCCTATAATATTGCAAAAGTCTTCGAGTTAGCACGCCACCCGGATCTCTGTGAGAACTAGTTTCTCGGACCTACAAATTCTTCAAAGAATGGCTACGCCACTGGCTAGTCTTGTGCATAAGCCGACGTCCATACACATACCTACAGTCTTACAAGCTTCTGGTATACTTGAATGATATAGTTGTTGTGCATTTACCATGTTAAGATTATGACTTGATATGAACTTGTTAAAAGCTACTCGATTTAAAGGCACTCCCAGGTCACATGAACGTTTTTAACAAATTCATCACATTTCCATCGCCTATAATGATTGTTGTCATTAAATCGAAGATGAATATGCTTTCATTCCGAAGGTAACCTGGCAGGTGTATTGGTTTCATTTGCAGTTAGCGGAAGTGACGTGGAACCCTAATCTGAGGAATTTCGTTGTAATTTCAAAACTGAAGACGGCAAGTTTAAAAATCAACTGTTTGCTACTACATACCCCAGAAGAAAACGAAAAACCTCCATAACTTCCACCTTACATAATCTTTTAGACCCGTTACTTCGATATATAGAAGAACAGTGTGTTACAAATACTTTGTCTTCAGTGGGTTTTTCGTTTGAGAGTTTGTAAGGGAATAAATGGTTTCGGATCAAAGAGACCAGCCCTAATGTCACTTAAAAATAGATCTTGAACGTTTTTTCCGAAACTTCTCAACAGCTTTGAAAACTACAACAAAGTTCCTCTGAATACGGTCCTCCCATCACTTCCTTTGATTGTAACGAAAACTGCAACAAATTAGTTCAAAACAATTTTGTTAGCATCTGTTTGCTGTAATTCCCATTGCGCCAGCGCCACTTCTGTTAGGAAACATTCTGGCAATTCCGATCGATTTGGTTTCGGGACAGATTTAGAATCCTCCCATTCCTCCCATCCCACCCATGCCTCCCATTCCCCCACCCATTGGTGGCATTGCTTTCTCTTCCTGCGGCATCTCGACAATAACAGCCTCGGCGGTGGTAAGCAGTGATGCAACACCTGCAGCATCGGTAATGGCCGTTCGCACAACTTTGGTGGGGTCAATTATTCCTTGCTGGATCATATCCACGTACGTGTTATTTAGTGCGTCGTAGCCCTTGTTACCTTCCTCCTTGAGCTGAAATATAGAAGTTTTGACTGATTAGTGGGGTCATATAATGTAGTATCCCACTGAAACTTTACGAGTTTGCAGGGGTGGATCTACAGCATTTTGAAAGGGGGAGGCACAGTTTCATAAAAATACATTGTAGAGGGGGTTAAACGAACCGTAGGGTTGCACTTTTCCCTTTCGTAAACGGTCGATGTCATTTGCAATAGTCGATAGTAATTCGAACAAGTCTATTGTAGTTTGCATAACGAAGAGAAAGTCGTGATCGCAGAAATACAACTAATACTAACCCTGACCCCAACTTCTTGAAACAACTATCTAAACCTGTTTTAATCCAAAGGTCGAAAGTTCAAAAACCCTGCTGAGACCACTGTGTTGTGTCCTTGAGCAAGACACTTTACTCAACTTGAGCTCCAGTCGACCCAGCTGTATAAACAAGTACCAACTGGGAAAAAGGGGTCTGTGATAGATTAGTTTTCCGCCCTGTAGAAGCTTATACTCTCATCTGCTTAACACCACAGAAACTGGAGATTAAAGTGCCACCCCATGAGCCAGTAGGGCTCGGAAAAGAATCCAGTTTTTCATTATTTACTACAGAAAAAATGAAATGTATGCAATTAATCAAGAATTACCAAATTTGTAACAACTTCATCTGCTTTCATGCCAGCATTCATTGTGATGGTCCAACACGGTTTCGTCAAAGCACTCTCTACAATGTCAACACCGATTTTCTGGTCACTGTTCTCGCATTCAACACCTTTAAGGGCAGGAATACACCTCAATAGGGCAACACCACCTCCAGGGACAATCCCTTCCTCGACAGCGGCTCTAGTGGCGTTGAGGGCATCATTGACTCGATCTTTAGTCTCGTTCACTTCCACCTCACTGGAACCACCAATCTACACAGGGAATTAAACCATAGCAAGTTAGGAATGCAAAAGCACAGGGCTGATCTGAAAACCAATCGCTGACTTATAATTATGTACAGTTCGGCCACAGGGTGTGAATTTAAAAGGATTTTGTCTCACCTACAAATTTTCATTTTTGCTTTGGGAGAAAATGATGTTTCCATATAAATCCTTACTTGAAACTTGTAGGCTGCTTAATTGTTGGCCTACAAATCTGAAATGCTGTCCTACTTTTCGACATTTGTAGGCCCTTAATTGGCACCCTGCCCTTGCAAGTCATTATGATCCAGAAGAACTCAACCTGGGTGTGAAAATCATACTAATTCATTTCCATTCCATATATTTACTTTTTTGGGTTGCAAGATTATGACTGGCATCTAATTGGCTTTTTTAAGTTCAACTAATATATTATGTAAGTTGTGACCAAGAGTATTTTTTTGACACATGGTTGTTGCTTTTGGTTTTGAATTGTGACTTTATTCATACCTCCATATTACTTTTATATCAGAGACTGCCTGGTCACATTTGTGGCTGAAAACCTCTCAAATCTACCTTTTGCTCTGGAGTACAACAAATTTGAGCGCAGTTAAGTATTTTGCACACTAGTCAGGACTGTAACCTGGTCTTAAAAACATGTCAATTCTGAACTAACCTTGAGAATAGCCACACCATCTGAAAGTTTGGCTAATCTTTCATTCAGTTTTTCTTTTTCATATTCAGAATTCGTGGCCTCCAGCTCTTCCCGAATCTGTTCACATCGTCTCTCAATGTCTTCATTTGTTCCCTTGCCTCGAAGGAACAGAGTGTCGTCCTTGGTTATAACTACCTCGCCAACTTCACCCAGGTCTTGCAGCTGCACATCTTCAATCTTAGTTTCTAGAGCTTCATCACCAAACACCTGTCAAACAAAGTTCATAAAACAATATTTATCTCAATTGTTTGGGGTTGCTTTAGAGGTGCAATGAAGCCATGTTGAAAGATTGCTCATGGAAGATTTTTCCTAATCATATCCAAGTATTAATTTTTCCCTTCTTCTACCTACATGTGTATATCTTGTAGTTTGACAACTATAACTAGGCAAAAATCAAAGACAGCTGCAAAGCAGCATCACAAGATTATCACATATGATTAGAATGGGGCTCCTTATAGCTGTGGTATATTTTTAATTGTAAAGAAATAAAAACATGCACAAAAAGCCACCTCTGCATATCTGACACACAAATTCTGAAAAAACCATGAACACAATAGTGAACTGCATCCCTCTGGATGCACTGATTTTCACTTCTAGCTTTGTTCTATAAATGCATTTTTTATCAAAAAGTTCTAGCTTTCACAAAATTTGAATGAAATGATTTTGTCTTGATATAATGAAAAACACACGATTTTCTCAGGGCTTTTCTCTTCTTCATTAGTTTAATGCCAGCAGGCAGTTTGGCTTGTGGTTATGTTGTTGTTAGATATGTGCAGGCCTTAGTGGCCCAGTGCCTGACTGTTTTCATGTGAAAACACTTGGTTGTGACTCATGACCAGCCTTATCACTTGTTGCAATATTGTGTGGAAATAAAAAATTGTTCATCAGTCTAGGTTTGTTCGTCATTAGCGTGGCAGCAGCAATGGGATACTATTGTGGTAAACCTTAAGAAACAAATTAAATTAAGTTCTATGATGGGACTCTTCGATTTGGGGCTGAAACTTGCTGATCTTTAACTAAGACTGTGTGAGTCCTAATTACCCAGAAATCTTTTTTTATAGTTAATTTTTTTAAATTTTTTTCTTATTTTATTACAAAATTAATTCTATAAAAAGAAACTAGGAAACACTTTTTTAAAATAATACAAAATACAAAACACAAAAATAGATGCTGGACTCGGTACTCTACATTTCTAGATGGACCACTGTATAAGAATCACAAGTTTGTATCAAATCCTCACCATTCCTCCAGTGGAGACTGCCATATCTGCCAGCATGTTCTTCCTGTTGTCACCAAATCCTGGAGCCTTGACAGCAACCACTTGTAAACCAATCTTCAGTCTGTGAGATAAATACCTCTTATTAGCTGAGTGCGAGGTCAGTACAGCAAGTTATGGACCAAGTTTTTTTCCTTCCTTTTATGGCCCAAGCATGAGGCTCACAGGCCACGAAAACAAGGAAGGAAAAAAAATGAGGATCCATAACTTGCCGTATGGACTGAGCAAACGAGGCTAATAAGATGTTTATTATATGGCTTTGTTGATTATTCCGGGAAAGGAATGGAATCATTTGAAGTTTTGACAAGTGATCAAGAGCTGGAGGTCCGTACAGCTACTTACGGACCTGAAATTGACCAATCGCAGCACACGAAATCAGTCAGCTATATAATAACAATTATTACCACATATAATCGATTACCAAAACATAACACCCATCAAATTCATATATGGAATAGGACTACATGCTGTCTAATTTGGAAATAATTGGATGAAAAAATTCCTCTGACAGCCAAATTGATGGAGGCCACAGACCGAAAATGTACAGGTATCACCCACCTATTTAACACGAGAGTACTTAGTGCCTCGCCATCAACATCTTCGGCAACAATGACCAATGGCTTCCTGTTGGTGTTGGCCAGTTCTAGAGCTGGAACAACCTGCTGGATGCTGGAAATTTTCTTCTGGCACAGAAGAACCAAACAATCTTGGAACTCAGCTTTCTGGCCTAGGAAACATAGAGGTATATTTGTTACCTTGAAGAATTTTTTGCTCAAAACTATAGAGCCTAGTCATGCTATCCACATATGTGTTTACAAGTTATCTGTGGTAGTCATCAAAGCGGATGATCAGCATATGTTACTTTTGCAAAGATGTTAATATTTCTTTCTTACCTTTCGATGTATTAATAAAATATGGTGAGATATATCCACGGTCAAATTTCATTCCTTCAATCACTTCCAATTCATCATGGAGAGTCTTCCCATCCTGCAAGCAAGGTTCTAATTTCTTTAAGCAAACTTATTGCTATTGCAACACAAAGTATGACTACATACAGCAGCAGCTTTAGGCATATTGTACATGGGTTGAATGCAAAGCATTCTTAAAATTTTGTTAATTGAGTAAAATCAGCAAACTCAGGCTATGTCCACTTTTATTAATGCATTTTTATTTGACTTTGTTTTCAGTGACATCGAAAACACTCAGTGTCTTAGTGTGGACACTACTGCTTTCATACCATTTTCACGAAGATGAAATGTATGCGTTTTAATTTGGATTCACTTTTGAGAGCATTTTCACATTGATGCAGTTTTGCCAAAAATGCTTGGTGTCTTAGTGTGGACAGAAGGCCTAAATGCATCGAAATGTATGCGGTTTCAAATGAAAATGTACAAGTGTGGACAGGGCCTCAGATTTAATGTTTACCCCTAACAAAAAACCAACCTTAACAGTAATCACGCCATTCCTTCCAACTCTTTTCATTGCATCAGAGATGAGCCCTCCAATCTTGCTGTCGCCATTGGCAGATATGCTTGCAACCTACAACAAAAAGTGAAGTATATTAAGGGGGTGCTGCAACTTCTACCAAAGTTTCCACACAATGAAGTCATATTCTGCCAAAATCTAGGTTTTAATTTGAGAATAAAAAGCCAATCACAATCCTCCATACAGGTCTTGTGACATACCTGGGCAATTTCTTCTGGCGTTGTGACTGGTTTGGAAAGGCCTTTCAAGTGCTCCACAACAGCCGTGACTGCTTTCATGACTCCTAAAATGAAAGAAAGTAGATAATTTGATACCAGTCATACAAACTTGCTATTTATTGGTATCGTGAAGGTTAGTTTTCTATTGCTACATTTGGAAATGTACATTACTTGATATGTATATCAAAATCTGACAAGTGTGTCATAAATTAATTTGCATTTAGTTCTGGTCCTGGATATGTTGTGTTTTGTTTTGCTCATTTGTTTTGCTCATTTGTTTTATAATTTTATGTTTATTTAGACTAAATAATTAATATAACCAAGCAAGCAAATCCTTAATTCCTTATATGCTCAATGTAAAGTAAAAGTAAAGTGGTGCATTTATATAGCGCCTTTTCCATGTAACATGCTCAAAGGCGCTTTACAATGATGAGTTTACCCCCAGCGGACCGGAAGCATATATTGACGCCTCTGGCACTCATTTTACCAACCCCGGAAGGATGGAAAGCTGAGTGAACTTAAGTGGGAAAGAAGGTCACCCAAATAATCTACCCTCAACCAGGCCAGGGATCAAACCGGGGACCTCAGGATTGGGAGGCAGAGATCTTAACCACTGCGCCAACCCCAATGAATGAGAAATAAAGCCTTTATTGAAATTATGTCTTTAAATCTTCTATTGAGCTGACAAGTTTTGTCTCCACTGAGATTTGTTAGAAGTTACATGTACCTCAATACAAAAATGAATTTTTTTTGTCAGATCTATATTTAAACGTGGTAGCAATAGATTGTTATTATCTCTACATGTATGAAATTATTACTAGTGAGTTCACTAACCTCGTCTGACTTCCTGTGGGTTAGCGCCCTCATTGACCTTCAGAAAGCCTTGTTGAGCAATATAACTTGCCAGGACAGTTGCCGTGGTGGTGCCATCTCCGGCCTCTTCATTAGTGTTATTAGCCACATCCTG
>JAOBYH010640747.1:0-13217 GCA_025403525.1 Umimayanthus kanabou
ACCACCCCCAAACGTAAAATTGACGTTTCTTGTGGGCAAAAATTGATATGTGAGGCTTCCCTTAGTTGTTAATATCAAATTCAAGAACGTTTTCCATGCACGATTAAGGCCACCTGGTAGTTTACTGATAGATACTAAGCATATTGAACTTCAAAATCAGTTCCCTTTATTTACTATGCCTTTTTAAAAGTATGGTACAAGGTCATTCGTGTACAAAAAGAACAACTTGGTTTTCGACATGACCGGTTGTTGTATCACTGTTATATCGATACTTCTTGTGGCCATTACACAAACATTGGCCATCGCTTAAGCGCTTCATAACGAATAATTTGGAAAAGTAACACAATGTGCAATTATTTTTTTTATTACTTCAAAAGTCGCTTCTAATTGATTTTGTGATGTCACGTAACCTTGCATGTATGTTGTGGTTATGTGATTAACAATTTTTGAAGTCATTCTTGTTTGAAGGAAACTTTGTTGGCCTACCACTAACACTTGTACACGTTTGTACGAAGACGGGCGAAAACAGGATTAAGGAGCGCCCCACATCACCAGCATAGTCTGATGACCACACCCAGAGTTGCAGATTTGATACCATTTTTTTAAAACAATCCAGCCGATTTAACATTTTGTAACCACTTTTAATCGTTTTTTTATCAATTTTTCTGCTTACTTTTAATCATTTTATCTTAGCGGAATATGAAAGTAGAAAGAACTCGATCTTTTAGAAGTCATTATCATGACAATAGAAGCAAATGAAGCAGCCCAGACGACATTTTCACATATCTATGATATCTTTCACAATTGTCATGTTCTTCACATGCTTTCAGTTGACTCTTGCCGAGCTGATAGCAACCTCAGATTTCTACATCTAAAGAGTATAACATTTAATTTTTAAAATTGTTTGCAAATTGTCAATCTTGCGGATACGGCTTTCTGTGACTGATTAACTTATTCCACTGGAATAAGCAAACAACTAGAAAATGACGGGATAAGCATTTACTACAAAAAGAGCTCTCTAAAAAGCTACAAATAACAAATCAAAGAAGAACAAGTTATATCAAACAAGAGTAGCTGAGCAACATGTAGAATTCTGAGCTGGCAGCTTGACACTTCAATTGCGTGTGGAAAAACTGTGAAAGTTATCATAAATAAACGAAAATGTGATTTACACAGCTTCATTTGCTGCCATTATCATGACAAAGACCTCTAAAAATGGAGCCTGTGAAATTCGGAGGCGAAGAAAAACTGTAATGACAAAAATATCATTATGTGTCTACTACTTTCGTGTTGCGCCAAGATAGAATATTAAAAGTAGGTAGAAAAAGTAATAGAATGAACAAAAATGTTCACAACATGTAAAATCGGCTAAAGCTATTTCAAATGTATATGAGTAATAACAATTCAAATTGGGCGGTCATCACACTATGCTGATGATGTGGCGCGCTCCTTGATCCGGCTGTTTTCACCCTTCTTCATACAAGCGTCCAGCTACGAGTTCGTGGTAGACCAACCAAGGTTGTCCGCACATAACCCAACATTTGGGGCTATGTGATATTACAGAATCAATAAAAGGGAATTCTTAAACACTAAAAAATAGATGAACATTGTAATACTTTTATAAAATATTGAATTATGAAGCAATGTCTATATAATGGCCACGAGAAACATGGATATAACAGTGATACAACAATTTTTGTCGAAAGCCAAGTTTGTGTTTTTCTACATAAATAACCCTGTACCGTAATGCCGAGTAAAGTACAAGTTACTAAAGGGAACTGGTTCATGAAAGTCAAAATGCTTTGTATCTATCACTAAATATATGTATCATTCAGTGGCCTTGATCGTGTACAAAACACAAACGTTCTTAGTGAACTAACAAATAGAAACGTATGGGCTTACACATAAAACAGAACAATCGGTGCCCGATTAATCACGGTTTGTTCGATATAAAGCAAAGAAGCTTTTAATTAATGCCTCCTTTTAAAGTTTGTCGAGCTTTATAGCCAATAGATGTAACAAGTAACTTTGAGTGCAGAATCAACTTGCTTGGTATTTGGCTGCCATATAATTATATCTCAAATTAGATAAAGTACTGCTACCACCTTTTTTGACAAAATTGATAAAATTTTTGAAACGTTTTCCTAAAATATTAAACAGGCCAAACAATTTGAATGTAATCTCAATAGAAAAAATTGTTACTTTATCTTTTAGAATACAGAAAAACTGCAGAGGGATTATTCGAACCGTTCTCTTGTCTTCTTGGGCAAGTTTTCGGAAAATAGAAGAAACTCTCAAGAGTGAAGATTCAACATTCATAAATCACAGAAAGCCGCATCCGCAAGTGCGACAATTTGTGAACAATTAAACTAAAAGTTAGATTAAAACTTCTGAGGTTGCTAGCAGTTTCGCAAAAGTCAACTGAAAGCATGTGTGAGAACAACTGTGAAAAAATATCATAGGACTGTGAAAATGTCACCTGTGCTGCTTCATTTTCTTCTATTATACCTCTGAAAAACGGGAGCCTAAGAAAATCGGAGGATATAGAAAACTCTAATGACATACTGTTTAACT
The DNA here is from genome assembly GCA_025403525.1 of Umimayanthus kanabou. Lineage (NCBI taxonomy): Eukaryota > Metazoa > Cnidaria > Anthozoa > Zoantharia > Parazoanthidae > Umimayanthus > Umimayanthus kanabou. The sequence continues at coordinate 2,575 of JAOBYH010640747.1, forward strand.
GATTACCATATAAATTGGGACTATGTGGTTCACAGACAGCAATGAAAAAGCTTGACGTGTATATTTTCATGAAACTTTTAAATGATAAAGGCTTGTTTAATAATTACCTGTGATACAACAAGTGTATAAAATAGCGGGTAAATTAATCGGCGTTCTTTCAGTTTGACTTTTCTGATTCACAACGGCACTGTTCGTAAACGTCTAAACTTCAAGAAACTTCGATTTTTCATCAGCACGTGAGACTACTGAGTAAGTACAAATGTGTAATCCTTCAAAGTAAGGTGGTTTGACATGGCACCGGAATGAATTTCATTCCAGACTCAGTCATTCAACGTTTACCTAGGCGGTTTTTAAACTGATGCAAGATTGTATTTCGCTCCGCTGCGACTTCATCCCGATTCTTCTCGAATAGAAGTTCTTTCTCTAGAATGAAAGTGTGATAACACATGGGCGGGTTAAAAACATGAGCCATCTGATCAACCCAACCAATCCATTTGGCCTTCTTCAAGCTCCTTTGCATGATACTTGTGCAACTGACGAGTGGCCATTGATATTGTTTGTGTAAACCAACAATTGAGTCTCAAACTGAAAACCGGTATAAAGTCGCACCGGCAAAGGAAACCTGATCTGGTATCGTGTAAACGAAAAACTGAGCGGGATGAAGTTGCACCAGAAAATGAAACTCGATCAAGTGCCATGTAAACATCGCCTTCAGTTCATTTCTGTTAACAGTTTGGATGAAAATACCGCTATATTATATATCAATATTGTTATACTACTCATGAGAGTTTTCTCACTTCTTACGACTTCTTACGCAAAACTTGATCTCCAGTCAAACAAACTGTACGAGGGTTTTCTGTTCTATCAGTGCTAACGGCTTATGTATATTTAAGGTACATATAAGGGTTTCATTGTATTATTATTATTATTATTATTATCAGTAGTAGTAGTAGTCATAGTAGTAATAGTTGTAGTAATATAGTAGTAGCAGTAGCAGTAGTAGTAGTAGAAGATATAGCAGTAGTAGTAGTAGAAGATGTAGTAGTAGTAGTAGTTGTAGTAGTAGTTGTAGTAGTAGTTGTAGTAGTAGTTGTAGTAGTAGTAGTAGTTGTAGTAATAGTAGTAGTAGTAGTAGTAGTAATAGTAGTAGTAGTAGTAATAGAAGTAGTATTGAGTAGTAGTAGTAGGAGGATGAGGAGGAGGAGGAGGATGTGGGTGTTGATAACGGTCGATGAAGATAATGATTATGATAGTGATATGATAATGATGATGATGATGATGATGATGATGATAATTTTCACATAGGATACAGGATCCGTTTACGAGACGTTTCAACTGCCAACAAGATGTCCAGCTTGTTCTTGGGTCTACTTGTTTCGATGATTCTTGGAAAGGTTTCTGCCGATTGCCAGAATGACATAATACAAAAGTGTGAACGTGTGTTTTCAAAGAAGTTCAGGGATTACTATACCTCGGGTGGCAAGGATTTGAAAGAGGCGCAATGTTCTGGAGTACAGGTAACTTGGAAATTGCATGCAGTTTTATTGAGGGATCTAAGGTGAATTGAACATGAATTGGACCTGCATGCTCTTTTTACTTTCCTTTTCCCCTCTAGACTTGGTCTTACTGAGCTGGTCTTATAAGCGCCTTCTGACCGGAGAAGCGTTTTGCAGTGTCCATTTATACACAGTATAACCGTTTGGATTGAATATGAGATGTGAAGTTTGCTTCAAGAAACAAAATAGTTTATAAAAAATGAGGCCTTTTATCGCAGTAATCTTTGCCATTAAATTTAGTGCTGTACGTATTCATAGATGAGCATGTAGTTAAGATTACTAATGTATACTATTACTTTAATTTTTCTCATTCCTGTAATTTAGTGATTTTAGTTCATATAAACCATGTAAATTTTCAGCGTTACTTGCTCCAAGTATTTTATCTCTTACACTGATAAGACCTAAATAGGCGAAACGTTTGAAGAGACCTAGTGCAAGACGTTCGCAGTCAACTCCCTTGATTCAAGTCTACCCACTACTGAGTCGTTTTAAAATTTTCGTAACAGAATGTTCCCCTCGTATTTTGTTATACAAAAGTCGACATCGTATCTAAAATTGCACTCTCCCATACTTTAAATCTTCTTGCTTCTTCTTTGTACTTGGATCCAGGCAGTTGGTTCATTGTTAACGTATTTGTTACGCATAACTTTACTTGCCAGGCCATCATCGACTGCTTGTCAGAGGACAAGACTTGCCGCGGCGATGTCATCGACGAGTCCAGGTTCATCATTTTGCAAACAGGAATTATCAACAAAAAGTTGATCTGTCCCAATATGAAATACGAGGAACTGAAACAGTTGACTAAAGGTACATGTCACTTCCACAGAGTAGTAAAGTTTGCTAATAGTAAATGGTAGAATCGTGAATCTTACATATTTAACCTAAGTTAGCTGTTGATTTAAGGTATACAGTTGTCTTCATACAAAACTCAGTTGACTTTAATAAAGTGCAGTCACGATCATACAATAGCAAAAAAATTGACTTGATGTTAAGTGGTCTTCGTACAATTTTGAATTGATTAAAAATATGGATAACGGGTTGGCTATTATAAAATTGGATTGCTGCCTTTAAACTTAACCAATTTTAAAATTTTTACCTTGATCAGGGCTCAACGAAAAGCTGAACGTACCGGAAATTGGTGAGTTCATGATAATAGTAGTGATACGAAGTATTCTATTACAGTACGTTTTAATTTTCTAAGGACTTCCGATCCATTTTACAATCAGTAGAATACCAATAAACATTACATCGAAAATCTACTGAGATACGTAAAATAAATACCAATCTTTAAAAGTAAAATTAATTAACTAAACCTAAAACTTACCTGGGTAAAAAAGAAAAGTTCCAAACTAGCGCATACAGTTGTAGAAGTGAGCGTATAATTGATTCAGTTGGTTTGATTTCTGAGTATCAGCCGAATATCTCGGGAGTTAATCTCCGCTGTTTTTGGGTGTTCAACGAATTCGAAACAAGGAAGCAGCTTGTTTTCTCTGCAATTCATACTCCACATAAGTCCTTTTCTTTGGTCATTTAATTAATATTAAGACCAGGAAAAGAATGTGTTTCTTTAGAATCGATTGTACGACATTTTGTGGAATGGACCTTTTACTCGCAATTTAGAAAGAAAACAAGTTCCGTAACCTTCAACTTTGTCCCTATGTTCTGGCAATTGTGCTATTTTGCTATACATGTGTTTAAGGTAGTTTACATTCGTTTTAACAAATTGTACTTGCAGAACCTCTCCCTGTCACAGCTTGCTACAGGGACGCCTTCTTTGACTGCAGCATAAAGGAAGCTGCAGAGAGATTCGAAAAGGAGCACAACATGTGCCGAATTACTGAAGCAGTCAAGAGTTGCTATGAAACGAAATGGAACCACTGTAAATCCAAAATCATGGAAGCAAACATGAAGGTTTTGGAAAAACACTTGATGAAAATTGTTCACACGCTTGAAAACGGCAACGGTAAAAAGTTGTGCCTTTTCTGAACTGTTCTTTAGTTGAACTCGTTCTCATCAAAAGTAAGAAAAGATAAAGGCTAAGGGGAATCTCGGGAAGAATAACGAAATGGGGAGAATTGCTGAAGAAGAAAGAAATTGTGTGAAGAATATTGATAATGAAAGCAAATAAAACGTGCATTGGATGTTTGTGTGTTTGTGACTTTTTGTGGGAGAGACATCTCCTAGGGAGGGAGACTTCCGATGGAGAGAACAAGTGAGTTCCGAAGAAAGGAGCAGACTTCTGAAGGAGAAAGATCTCCGAGGGATGGAGCAAAAGAAATCCGAGGGAGGAAATTACGTGCCGATGCCCCACGGAGGGAACAAAAAATCTCCCAGAGAGGAAGCGAAAAATTTCTGAGGGAGGGAGCGAAAGGTCTCCGAGGGGGGAAACAAGAGATCTCCAAGGGAGCGAGCAAAAGATCTCTGGGGGAGGGAGTAAGATTTCTGAGGGAAGGGGCGAGATCTACTCCTGAAAAAAAAGAACAAGAGGTTCGTAAGAGAGAGAGAGAGAGAGGGGGAAGAGACTTCCTAGGGAAAGAGATCTTAGAAAGAGAGAGCAAATGAACTCTGAGAAGAAAGAGCGATAGACTTGTTAGGGAAAGGAAGGAGTCTTCCGAGGTTGAGAGATTTCTGAGGGAACAAAGTTCAAAGACTCTCAAGGGTGTGTGTGTGTTTACGGTTGTGTGTGTGTGTTGGGGGGGGGGGGGGTTGTTTCGATAGGTTGGGGTTGGCGTCATTTTTTGTGTATGTTTGGGACTTTTCTGTAAGGGGTGGGGAAATAAGGCCCTATTATACACGTTTTTGTATCAGAGTTGGGTTTTTTTTTGTCACTTACGTTTTCACAAGCTCCGTTTTTGGAGGTATTTATCATGACATTCGAAGCAAATGAAGCTGTGTAGATCACATTCTCGTTTATTTATGATAGCTTTCAAAGTTACTTCACATGTACTTTTAGTGTCATAGATTTTGCTTGACACGAATTTTTGTTTCTTTGATTTATTATTTGGAGCTTTTTTGACAGGTTATTTTTATAGTAAATGCTGATCATGTTCCTCTACGACTTGGTTCTTTAAGTTGTTGGCTTATTCCAATGCAATAGCTATTAATAAATCACAGAAAGTCGCGTTTGCGAGCAATTAAGTTAAATGTAATACTCTTCAGATGTAGAAATCTGAGGTTGGTATCAGTTCGGCAAAAGTCAACTTAAAGTACGTGAAGAACAACTGTGAAAGATATCAGATACGTGAAAATGTCGTCTAGACTGCTTCAATTGCTCCTATTGTTATGAAAATGAGTTCTAAATGATCAATATGTATCTACTTTCATATTCCACAGGAAAATAATAATTAAAAGTGGGCAGAAAAGTGATAAAATGAATAAAAGTTGTCACCAGGTATAATAACGGCTAAAGTTATTTTAAAAATGGAATAAACTTTAAAACTTGGAGTTTCATAAGGCATAGTAACTAAGACCCCGTCCACACGGTTTGAAAACGCAACTTTTTTGTTTCGGATACGGCTATCGTCCACACGTATACGATGAAAACAATGACCGAAAACGCAACTTTTCGAAAACGCTCTCCAGAGTGGATTTTTTTGAAAACGATACCGTATGGCGTATTTGTGTGCACGCCTGAAAACGGAACTTTTCGATAACGATGACGTCATGTTATCGGTCCCAGTTTTCTTCGAGCAATTTTTATTCCCAAATCCAAAATGGCGGACACATGCTTCACTCTGTTGTCTTTGGTACTTGGTCTTCTTTCAAGCCTTATTGCGTGCTTTCAACTAAATTTATCACTCCTAACTATTCATGCTGACTATCTAAGAAGGCGAGGAGACATCAAGCACTATTACCACCTTTTTGATAAAATTGATAAAATTTTTCAAATGTTTTCCTAAAATAATTAATAAGCAATAAAATTTCAATATAATTTAGAAAGCGTTTTCTAAATAAAGAATTGTTAAACGGTTCTTTTAGAGAAAAAAAATTGTATCCTGTAAAGTACAAAAAACTGCAGAGCGATCATTCCGACCGTTTTCTCGTGTTTTGGCAACTTTTCGGAAAGTAGAAGAAACTGTCAAGAGTGAAGATTCAGGATTCATAAAATCACAGAAAGCCGTATCCACAAGTGCGACAATTTGTGAAACAATTAAATTAAAAGTTAGATTTAGAATTCTGAGGTTGTTAGCTGCTCGGCAAAAGTCAACTGAAAGCATGTGTGAGAACAACTGTGAAAAAATATCAACGGATTGTGGAATGTTATCTATGCTGCTTCATTTTCTGCTATTATACCTCTGAAAAACGGGACCGTAAGAAAATCGGAGGATATAGAATCTCTAATGATATATTGTTTGACTGATTACCATAATAATTGGGACTACGTGATACACAAACAGCAATGAAAAAGCTTAACATGTATCTTTTCGTGAAACTTTTAAATAAAAAGGCTTGTTTAATAATTACCTATGATACAACAAGTGTATAAAACCTGAGTGGTTAAATCAGTCGGCGTTTCTTTCAGTTTGCCTTTGCTGCTTCACAACGGAACTGTTCGCGAACTTCTATGCTTCAAGAAACTTCGTCTTTGTCATCAGCAAGTAAGACTAGTGAGTATCAATGTGTAATCTTTCAAAGTAAGGTGGTTTGACATGATACCGGAATGAATTTAATTTCGGATTCAGTCGTTCCACGTTTACGGCTAGGCGGTAATAGATTATGTTTCGTTCCGTTGCGACTTCATCCCGATTCTACTCAAAAAAAGTTTTTATGATTAATTAATATGAGAAAAAAAATATGAGCGGGTCAACAACATGAGGCAGCTGATCAGCCCAACCGATCCACTTGACTACTTCTGTAACTGACGAGTGGCCATTGACGTTGTTGTGTAAACGAACAAATGAGTCTCGTAGTGGAACCGAGATGAAGTCGCACCAGCAAATGAAACTCAACCCAGTACATGTAAACGTCGCCATCAGTTCATTCCTGCTAAACATTTTGCTTAATTGATCTCAAACGGAACAAATTTTCTCTGTTGTTTTCGTGCCAATGGTTTACATAAGGTATACAGCTTCCATATTCATAAATATTGAAATATCCAAGTAACAACTGTGACGATTTACTGAATGTGTGTGCTTGATATTTGGCAACAAATTAAAATTACAAAACTTCTTATATTAATCAGCAAAATTCCGTCAGGAAACTTGAATTTCCCGCGATGTTGTCATCACATTCTGAAATCGATATTATGTAGATAATTAGTCCACTATCTTGATCCGATGTTCTGGAAATGTTGCGTGCAAGTTTCTGCCGGTGAAAATCTCGGGCCGGGGTGCAAGACAGGATCAGCTTAGACTAAGGAATTGTTGTATGTCGTTTGTAGATAAAGAACTAATTATGCCAATTTAATAATTTTTCAAATTGGTAACCTCTGAGGAGGAGTATGATTATAAGACAATGGTTGGCTAATTACCAACCCTGCATGAACGAACCATGGAAAATTTAATATGAAGATTTCAACGAGTCAAAATTTTGAACTTGTTTGATAAAAAGAATATATCTTCTAAGAGAAGCATCTTTTCTAAAAAAACGTCTGCAAGATATTTTCAACTCGTATTGATGAAATTCAATGCGTTACAGCAAAATAACCCATTTACACAGAGGCCGTAAATGCACTTGAAGTGCACTTGATATATATTTGGAGCGTAAACGTCAAAATCGCTACGCTCAAATGCACTCGAGTTCTCCTTCGTTGCGTTCCTTCCTTCCTTCCTACCTTCTCTGCTTCCTTCCTTCATTTTATCTACCTTCCCTCCTTCTTTCCTTCTTTCCTTTCTTCTTTCCTTCTTTCCTTACTTCCTTCTTTCCTTACTTCCTTTTTTCCTTACTTCCTTCCTTCATTTTTCCTTCCTTCTTTCCCTCCTTCTTTCCTTCTTTTCTTCCCTCCTTCTTTCCTCTCTTCCTTCTTTTCTTCCAATCTTCCTGCTTTCCTTCTTTCCTTCTTTTTTCCCCTTCCTTACTCACTTCCGTCCGGCCTGTTTGTCTGTTACTTGTTTGTTTCCTTGCTTCCTTGTTATCTTGCTTGCTTTCTTTCCTGCTTTCTTTCTTGCTTTTTTGCTTTCTTGCTTTATTACTTTCTTGCTTGCTTGTTTGCTTCCCTTCTTTCTCTAAAATCCCAACAATTTAAGTATTGCCTACTTCACCTACTACCACCGCTACTACTATAACAATGAAATCCTTAATGGTGTGTTATTATTGGTAACATTATAGTTTATTAATGGTATTATCATGTTGAAGTAAATGATGATAACGCTGATTGTAACAATGATATGACGATTATGATGATGAGATTTTTACATAGGATACAGTATTCATTTACGGGACACTTCAACATGATGTCCAGCTTGTTCTTGGGTCTACTTGTTTTGATGATTCTTGGAAAGGTTTCTGCCGACTGCCAGAATGACATAATACAAAAGTGTGAACGTGTGTTTTCAAAGAAGTTCAGGGATTACTATACATCGGGTGGCAAGTACTTGAAAGAGGCGCAATGTTCAGGAGTATAGGTAACTTGGAAACTGCTTATATAGCTCTATTGACTGATCGCTCGGGTAATTGAATATAAATTAGACTTGCTTTTATTGCCTAACCGTTCTTTTAAAAGGTCGTTTAGAATTGAGGAACTTTTACAAGCTGAAGACAATATCCTAAAGTATCAATAAAAACAGTTATTTCCGAATAAAACATATTCCAAATTATCTGGGCATTCACGATTCGTCCTTATAAAGTGGGGTTTTGCTAAAAAGCAGCCCGCTGGCTTGCAATTCGATAAAAAGCCTAACGAAACACAAAAACGTACTGCTTACAACGTTTATTTTATAACAGTACCTTGCCGCATCGCACCAGTTTAGCTAGCTAGTAATTTCTTCCTAACATGTCGCGAAGCCTAGTGAAACAAGAAAGCTTTGTAGACTAGCTTCAGAATAACACTAGCAATAACCTTTTAGAAAACCCGTATTAACAGTTTATGATGTGCAACACTTTTTCCTTATAGCTACCAGGGGGAAGAGCAAAATATTTCAAAGCCCCAAATTGCAAACTTCAAGCTTCCATTGCACGTATGAAATAATACGTCCTTTACTTCTGCAAAAATAGTGTGAATAGTATTGTGAAAACAGTTTTGATACAATTTAGAATACAGTCCTAAAACTATTGAAATTTCCGAGGCTAGGGTGCAGTTAGTAGGTTCATTGTATATTTATTATTAATTACTATTAATTATATTTATTGATTTTGCATGGCTTTATTTGCCAGGCCATCATCGACTGCATGTCAAAGGAGAAAAATTGCCGCGGCGATTTCATCGACGAGTCCAGGTTCATCATTTTGCAAACAGGAATCAGAAACAAAAAGTTGATCTGTCCCAATATGAAATACGAGGAACTGAAACAGTTGACTAAAGGTACATGTCATTTGCTTATAATAGTAAAGTTTGTCTAACAGCAAAGTCGTCTTTAGAAAATGGCACGTTCCTAAATCTTAAATGTTTATATAATCAAAATTACCTGTTGATTATAACAACAGTAGGTTGACTAAATGTTCAGTCATTTTCATACAATACTAAGTTGACTAAAGGTGCAGTCACTTTCATACAATAGTAAGTTGACTAAAGTTACAGTCACTTTCATACAATAGTAAGTTTACTAAAGGTACAGTCACTTTCATACAATAGTAAGTCTAGATATGAGTGTAGTATATTCAATTGGTTTGATTTCTGAGTATCAATCGAAGACATTAGGTTCAAATCCCGCTATTGTCGGGTGTTCAATTAAATATATCTTATATGTATCCTTGCCAGTTTCGAAGAACTGTTTAGTATTTGCACTGTGAAAATGGCATAAACGTTGGGAATTGTGTTGTTAGCAACCAACGGTTTGTCTTTCACGGACAAGGGGCAAGTTCAGCAGGTTTGCCAGGTCTCACCAGGCTGCATTCTCTATTTATGGAAGTTTGACCGAGGGTTAAAAGTGTTTAGGCGGCTTGTAGTGCAGAATGCAAACCTGGTCGGAAACTTGTATTGAAATACAAATTGGATGGAGTGGCGACTTTCCCGCGCGGAAATGTTACGGATTTCCCATGATGCATTGGGGCAGATTTGTGCAACATGGCTCATTTCTCGAAGGTGCCTGTCGAAAATGAGCTAGTCTAGCTCGTTCTTAAGGATTTCATCAAAACAAACTGAATATTATAGAAGGAGAAGGATTGTGTAATGATGATTTTGCTCTGGATTGAACAAAAAAACATGAGAAAAAGGATTTTGAAGAGCTTGTTTGTCAGGTAAATTCGTGTCCTTGCTTGTGCTGTTTAGTGAAATTGAATATTATAGGAACGTTTTGCGCCATTATTTTCGAGCAAATGGCTATCCCTGGTTATTTTATTGGTGTCTTTTCGTTGTTTGGTATGTCACAGCCACTAGCAGCTGGATATTTACTCAAAATGTGGAAAAATGTGTCTTCAAGTTACTATTTTGAGACTCCATGTGATTTTAAACGATCTATTTTACCTGAGGTGATTTGCTAGGAAACATTGTAAAGCTCACAAATCTATTGATGGCAGATCAAATCTACTTGAGAAACATGCTAGAAGCTGTAGCTATGCAATAAACTACAATGAATAGGATATGTTGCCCTGTTTTTTCTTAACGAGTAGATTTATGAGCAAATTTACCCCAGAAAAGGCCTGATTTGGGGAAATTTAATATTCAAAAGTGTTTTCTCAGACAAATAACTGAAAGAAACCCAAAATCCTAGTTTATTGCACACAACAAGTTTATTGAAGTATTTTTGCTTAGTTTGTTTTCATCTTCCCTCAGTTACATGTGAGTGGTTATTGCTCCAGGTAATGCACTAAAAATCCAACAAAGTATACCCAGTATGTTACCATGGCAATACAGGACGTCACAAAAGTGTTGAATACATTTCTTTTGCAATTGAAATGCTTATTTAAAACCATTTCGTCGAGTCAACATCTCATTCTTTGTGGAGTGAACATCTCCGATTTTATGCTTCACCGATTTCTTACTTGTTGCTC
>JAOBYH010640858.1:0-13212 GCA_025403525.1 Umimayanthus kanabou
CAACAGGTAATTCCTTTAAGCATGGCAGCTGATGTAAATAAAATCTGGGCTATTTGTTGCTACCTTACTTTGTTTTTCAAACCGCTTGTTATTTCTGCCACACAAGATAGTAATAAGGGATAAGACACAACAATGGAAGATATCATGATATTTTTTTCCCAAAGTTGCTTTTCTCCATAGAGTACAACAGTCCACAACATATTTTCTATCCCTTGTAACTATGAATGATCAAAATATTGGTGTGCCATAGTTTAAGAAACATTAAAAGCATGGAATTTTTTTAGATTGTCCATTTATTAAGTACTGTTTTGATAATTTGTATAAAATTTTTATATCTGCAAACGTGCATGTATATAATATTTCAAAATTTATAAATTATATTTATATACGATTATATTAGACTCATTTTATTTTCTATGTAATTGAATTACTTGTAATATTAATACAACTTTTTTTGTTTAACTTTTTGCAATATATTTTATTGAACATGAAGTTATTTAGAATATTCTTATACGTATACTACAGAAATAATATTTGCAACCCAGGGGCCCCACTCAGATATTGTAATGACAGGGGGGGTCCGACAGAGGTTCTTATTTTATACCCAAAAAAATCCCAACTTTAGTATTTGTCTATGCTAAAAAAAAGTAGTGATTTTTTTGGGTCCCCAAAAAAATCCCACACCAGCAGTTAATTGCGCTTACGTTTTTGTTGATTTGAGCTGATGAAAATTACAATACCCAAAACAATCCCTGTGTTTTTATCGCAACACAAAAAAAACCCTGTGTCTTTCATAGACCCAAAAAAATTCCTTTTGGCCAAAATTTCAGACCCCAAAAAACTCCTTGGACCCCCCCGTCAGTAAAATATTGAGTGGGGCCCCTGGATTTGCAACTACTGTTTCCTTTTTGTAATTTGTATTTTATAGTTTTGGTGTACTCAAGAGCTCAGAAAAAATTTGAGCTCCTGGTGTTTAAATTCATGAGCTTTCAAAAATTGTAAAAGAAAAAATAAATGATGCAATTATCTCTGTAGAACTATGATATCTATGTATTGAGAACAGATTAAGTATTTTAATAAGAGTAAGAATACTCTTATTTCATTATTCATTCTCTGTAAAGTAAATAATAATAATGTAATATATAATATTAATAAATAAATTCAATAATTCACTTGTAAAATAGTTATTTATTTGAAAATAAATTTTTACAAATGTATTTCTCATCACAAGATCTCCCTCAATTGTATTGATTTTACAACATATAGTCAAAGAAGAATTTGGTGAATTTGGGAAGCATGTTGTCCTTCCAGTTATGAAAATCAAAATACACTCAATCAACATGGATGTCTACAACTGTGTACACAACAAAGTCAATCCATTGTAACTGGCAGATAGCCATAATACCTTGGAAGTTGATAGTAATATTGGTGTTTCTGTTTAAGACGAACTTGTCCATTGACACAGCTAAGGTAGAAATTCCTGTCTTGACAAGCTTCAGTAATTGTCATATTAATTTTTGATGATGGGCATTTAATCTCAATTGCACCATATGGAAAAGGTTCCTTCGAGGTGAATGCAAGTGCATCTGGACTAGCACCTAACCATAACATTGAGACCATTTAGGGTTCACTACCAAGCCAACACACAGATCTTAATTTGATGATCAAGTTATTCATAATACTGTATTAAAGCATTTTCTTCATTTTCTTTACCCCATCTACAACTTAGAGGAATTCTTGCATTAGAATGACTTTTCATTTTTTCTAAAAGGGATTTTGGAAAAATGGACTCTCTCCTGTTCATAACTGCACCAAAATTGGAAGCAGTCAGTCTCTTCTCTCTATGTTGATACCACTCTGAGCAATCAGCCTGACCTCTGGTATTTCTCTCAATTTCCAGGCTTTCTTCAACACTAACCTTGACCCTGCTTTTAACAGTTTCAATTTGTTCAGGAGAAAGTACAATCAATGGGTCAGATGATTCATCAAGTTGTTTCAATATATCTGTTCTAACATTCTCTGTATTTAAGTGAAGGAGAACTTTTTACTTTTGCTCTAATTTTTTCCGGGATGGAAGGTTTTGGCAATAATCATCATAATCAAATGGCTATGGTGATTTATCATCAAGACTATCTCTCAGTCTTGTTAAATCGTTCTTCGTTACTTTCTCAGGGAAAGCAGGAGCTGCGTTTAAACCCTCCTTTCTTCCTTTGACAATTGGACGCTTACGCCCAAGTTTATCTTTCTGATAATCGGCCTGTTCAAATAACAAATCTTCAAAGAGCACAGGTCCCCTCTTCTCACGATATAAAACAGGTACATTCCAAGACTGTAGCTTTTTAGTACACGATAATTGAACAGGTATTTCAGTTAATTCAAGTTCTCTATAATCAAGTAATTGGAATAACAGTGCAGCAATGTGTTTACAACAACCTCCTTTTCCCGCTGGACACTCGCAGCTTGCATGGACAACTTTTCCTGATTGTGAGTTGAGATGCACGTACACAGTATAATCTTCCTTCTTCATTTGGGCATTGACTTTGCCTCGTACAACAAAATTGCAGTGTTCACCCATTTGAATGTTAGATTTGACAAGAATTGTAGAGACGTATCCAGGCGAGAAGCTCCTTTGGGTCTGTTGTCAATCGCCGATTCAGAGGACACAAGATGCTCTTCCAGCTTTTTGTGCGTGAATTTCGGCATTTTACTCAAGTTTCTCGTCCATATGATTGAAAATCCTAGTTTCTAAAGTTTTTTTTTGTTTTGTTTTAGTTTTTTTTTGTTTTTAAGACATTAAAATTGCAACAAAGGCTTCACGCCGGTTTGTTTACATTCCGGAATTATCCCCGCCATCTTGGATATGTAGATTTTTTTTATAAAAATACCACAACTACCATAATTCCCCGCGCGCATCGCTTATAGCTGGAATGGCCCATTGCCGTGGCAAATACTAGAAAAAATAACATAATTTGTTTAATTATAACAAAAAAGAAAGAGCATGTTGTTGTTCCTGCCAATTTTCAGCTTGAAACCGTTAATGATTGCCGACAGCCTTGAAGGTGTCAAATACGTTAAAAGAATTAATCTATCACAAACTATCACAAACTTAAAAAGTAACTTTACCTAATTTAAGTTAGTTCAAGTTTTAATTAACTGACAAAAATCTAATATGTTTGAATTACAAAATGTTCAAACTTTACCGAGTTTTATCGCCTGGCTTGCGTTAACTGCATTTAGAGGAATTTACGTATGTGGCGTTCATGAGAATGTGAACTGATTTTTTTAAAAATATTTCCAAACAGTAAAGCTAAGATGATGTTGTTGTTTATTTCCATTGATTTACGGAAACAAACAAACAGAGTCCTGACTAGAAATTCGCATTCTAAATTAATTATGAATAGGCGGTAAAAGAAAATAAAAAAATAGAAAATATATATTCCACTGATGAGTTTTTAGGCTGATACTTGTAGACGTGATACTTACAGTACTTTTAACGGTGTTAAATTTTTAAATGTGCCGCTGCCGATGGTTGACATATTGTTTTCACTTAGAAATCTACCAAAGAAAAAACTGTGCTTTTAAGCCTTTACGGACGCAAGCCCTCTGGATTATAAGTTCCGTTAATTACAAGCCCTTCGGTTAAAAGCACCTATTGTTAAAAGCTGCTTCAGAGACACACCCCTTTGGTTGTAATCTCTCTCGGTAATCTGCTCTTTCGGTTTTAAATACCCTTAGTGACTAGGTAATCTTTCACCAGCAAAAAAACATTCCTGTGTTAGAGAAAAACTGAAATTTACTTTAGTTTTGTTAATTTTACTTGTGGTACGTTTAGCCTTTGAACGAACAACAATACCATCTGCCCCCCCCCCAAAAAAAAACCAACAACAAATAATTAACTAAATAGAAAAATAATATTATAAAAATCTAAGAAAGCGATCTAAAAGGCGGACATGCCATCAATGATTGCTGCCACAACAGCATCCGAACATATCGGGGTAAAAGGTGTTTGACCCGCTTGAGAAACATCATTTCGTTGATTAGATTTTGAACACTTTGAAAGTTTGTTATGTTTGAAATGGATTATGAGCTGACTGAAGTAGATTATAACTTGACTGGTAAAACTAAGTGGGGTAATGGAATTGACAGTTAGTAATCATTTCCTGGCGTATGCTGTTTTCGATCAGAAAATGCCTAAGACTGCCAGCACCTGTATCACTCAGTGTAGCTTTAAGGTTACCGTTCACGTTGGAACGGATCAAAATATCGAAATTGAGATTTTTGCAGAATATAAATATACATTAAATGAACTTCCAGTCAAAAACGTTTTTTTAATACGTCCAATAGTTTTTTACCAGAAGTAAATTGTAAACTAAAACTATGACAATGCAAAGGATCAATACTCCCTTAATTTTTAACCTCATGCCGTCCAATTCAATAAGTTGATAAAATAATAGCCGAAGATGTAAACCGTGTTGGGAATTTCGAAATTCCGCTCCAATTATTTTTTATGACTCAAGCAGGGCAGTTTTGTACGCTGAAAATGGGGAATTTTCTTCAAATGCCTGCAGAAAACTAATAACGCGTACAATTAGAAATCCTCAGCATGAATAAGAGCGCAAATGGTGCTGAAACTAGTGAAAGTATTGTGTTGTTGGCAGATTAAAAGAGTGGACTGGTTTATTGGTCAATGATTTACAGGCTGGCTGAATTGGACCCGCATGTAAAAATATTGCGTAAAAAAATAGGTTCCCAGTTTTTTGCTAAATCGTTGAGGAGAACCATTTTGACTCTGAGTTGTTGTGTGCAAACTTTGCTGGCTCAGTGCTAATAACCACTTGAGATTTCGGTCAGGTTTGATCGTGGGTTCATTACTAGGGCCGAGAGGCACCGAGTTGAGGTTTCGGCTCCGTTCTTTTTTGTTTCACATTTAATGTGCAAGATTTCAGCGTATGCGTATTGCGAGTTGAGTTGAACGTTCAAAAAACCAAGATGGCGGACACAGTACACTCGGTATTCGTAGCTTTGAATAGCTGAAATAGTTTGAATATTCGTGAAGAAAGGCATTTCGTAAGGTCTTAAAAAGAGCCAGTACTTCGCCGTTTACAAGACAACATTGTTAGTCAAGTGGAACCTCAAGAGATTGACGATGGTCGATCGGCTACTTTGTGTTTGTGCGTCTGAAATAATTTTGATAGGCCAAGAACAAGATTGACCAAGGAAAGGGAACAGCTGACAGCGACAGGCGCCATTGCGTGAGCGTTCGGAGGAAACGTCCAAGTAAATTGGTCTCCAAACAGTATTTAGGGTCAGACTCAGCTGAGGATTTTGACCAAGAACTTCTGTGAGTATTTACAAGTCTTTAATATTTTTATATATTTGGTACATAGTCATACTAGTAGTAGTATCTACTTCTCAAGTTGTTTTGACCTGCAGGTATTAATGGGTAATGCATACTCAGCAAGCTTTAATTAATATCTAGGAGAGTATAGTGGAAGTTGTTCGATGATGAGTTGTAAAGTAATTGTGTTTGTCACAGCTCATCTCTCCAGAGGATGTTTTTAAAACTCATGTGGATGTCAAAATATGAACTGAAATCACAGAAATCTAAATACTTTCAAGTTCCCTGTAGGATATAGTAGTAGTAAGAAGCGGATTCTGACGCAGCAGGGTAGTCACCCCAAACCCAAAAACCAAAAAATCTGGCACACGCTTAAAGATCTAAATAAATCTGGGGGCACGCTACAGACCAAGGTAAATTTGGGACATCTTGAATAATTAATTAGTTTTCAGAAATTCCAAAATTTCCCAGGGTAATTGCCTTCTGTCTAAAATCTAAAAATTCCCCAAAACATCCCAAAATTTAGATATAGGGGGTCGTGGAAAATCTGGAAAAAAACTGGAAAATCAAGAAATCTTCACAAGTTGGCAGTTGTGAAGATTTCAGAAAATGCAGAAAGTCCAGATATAGGTGGTTGTGGAAATTCTAGAAAAAATATAGAAAAAACAATTTTATGGATTTTTAGATTTTGAAGATTTCACAAATTTTCACGAAAAAAATTATTCACAGATTCTTTGGTTATCACTTTGCAAGTAATTCAAAAATAATGAAAAATGATATTTATAAAATCTATTAAAATACATGGCTGAACAGAATAAATTAGTGAAAACTGTAACAGATTCTGCCGTTCTTGTTGGATTAACGGCTGGAGTAGGTTTTATAGCGAAGAAGATGTTGAAAGAAAACTTCTTAGGCGATCCATCCTCAAGCATCATGAATTATGCTAAGTTTACTGGCGTACTAGCTGGATCAATGGCTTTAAAAACTTATCTCGAAGATCAAAAAATAATTCCAAAATCTATTTAAGTCTATTAAAATATGGCAACTATGGCAGTGATGTTGGGCGGTGCGATTCTTAATACAACGACATTTATCGGTGGTTCTTATCTAGCTAAATATTTTTCAGGTGTTGATTCATCGGTTGAGAAAAAAAGACATGATAAAGCTCTAGAAAAATACCAAAAAGATTATGCTAAGTATCAAGAAAATCGAGAGAAACTGCTTGATTGGCAGGAACAGAATAGACGGAATAATGAAATCGCTTCTCAGAATTTTGAGAACACTGACGAAGCTTTAAAACTATATAATCGAACTCATCCAGACGAAAATCTAAATCTAACTGAACCAGTTTTTTCTGATTATTACAGACCTTCGAAAAATCAGAAAGCTTTCGAAATTATTTACGTGGTTGGTGGAATGTTTCTTTTTGGTTTTGCTGCGACGAGATTCTTTTGAAGCTTCGCTTAGAAACAAAGTTTTGATTCTGAAATAGTTATAAAGATTATGTATTTACTTCTAAAATACATAATTTGCAATGGATGCTGATATAGATCCCGAAAAGACTAATCCTTTTGTGCCGGAAACTACAGGAGAAGATGAAACTGGGGAATTTATTCACATGGCTTTAACTTCGTCCAGACGTGGTTCAGAAGGTATATTTAATCCGTATCGTGACAGAACTCATGAAGAAACTTCATTTATTGAAGGCATAAGTGATATTTCCCCACTGTTACGCAGTCAAGACCAAGAAGCCAGAGAAAAGGCAAGCAGGATACTTAAAAGTAAATTTCCTAAATGGAATCCTAAATATTCTTCATTTAGCGTTACTTTGAACTCGAAAGGTGGAGTTGATGCAATGCTTACTGACCTAACCACAGCTGTACCACACGAAATAATTGATAAAGACGGAAACATTAAAGAAAGAGAAATAAAGAAGTCAAAGAAAATTACTAAATCTCTTGGTCTATCAGCTGAAAACATTGTTGAAACTAACAAAGAGGAAATCGTAAGGCGCGAAAAGAAAATAACTGAATTAAAAGAAACGCGTAAAACAGTTTCAGAAGCTCAAAAAGAAAACATAGACCGCAACATCAACGAACAAAACGAAGAAATAGACAGACTTGAAAGAGAAAACGAAGAGATAGAACAGCGAATGTCTTTGAAAGACAGAATTAAAGCTATATCTAAGAAACATGGTTTCACTCAAATTGCAGTTGTATCAGCTGTTACTGTAATTATTTCTGTTTTAGCATCAAATTTACATAGAGGGTTGTCAGCTCTCGGGAGTCGTCTAGGAAACGGTCTAAAAGATGTAGGGAAGAAACTCGGACAAGTATTACCGGGTTTAGTAGGAGCTATAGTTTCATTTCTATTTAAGGCAGCCGGAGAAGCAATTGGGTTTCTCGGGAAAAATGCGTGGCTGTTAATAGTAGCTGTTGTTGTTTATTTTGTCGAGAAACTTAAAAATAGAAGATGAATGAATTGAGTCTAAAACCTACAATCTTAGGATCTTCGATCCCGGGACCTACGGTCCTGACTATAACAACAAAAACAGCAGAAACCAAAGTTACTCTACATGCACCTTTGACTGAAGCTCAAGAAATTAAATTATTAAACTTTCACAAACCGACTCTTTGGTTTAAATTCAATAGTCCGCAAGAAATTAAACAGATAGCTTCAGAAGGACTGCTTGATAAACAAACAATCGATAGACAAAGAAGGATTTCAAATCCGCTTATTACAATTCTAGAAGGTTGTTACACCTTAGAGTCCTTGCGAGAACAGACCATAAGATAACAATATAATTTTCCAAAGCCTAAGTTTAAGATTAAGATCAATTCTAAAGGTCACTATATAACTTCTAAAGTAACTCTAATATTAGACAAAGAGCTGTATAAACAGTTGGGTTTGCATAAAATAATTTATAAAGATAAGCTTTACGAAATAAAGTCGCTTCCAAAACAAATCTCTGATTTTGTTCTGCAACATAATAAACTCTCATAAGGCTTACTGGGGTCAGGCATTTTTGGCGAAGTTAAACTCACACCATCAAATTTGCTTGCAGTTTTACCCAGTGAAAACTATCCGTCTTTACAAGTAGAACAAAGTCGTTTGCCATTAAACCAGATACTTCTACAAATTGAAGATGAAAACGGGATAAAACCACAGTTTAATGAGAGTATTATATTCAGTTTAAAAATTTCTTAATTCTTCAAAAAATATGGAAGATTATAGAAAAATTTATTTGGATTTATCAAAAGAAAATCTGAAATACAGATCTGAAGACAAAGGGGATAATTTCAGACTTAACGAGGTGTCAAAATGTTTATCTTACTTGGAAACAGAACTGACAAACCGCGAAAAGATTCTCAAGAAATACAAACGATCTCACAGCTTATTAATGAAAACGAATACTGTTAGCGGAATTCTTTCTGTAGTTCTAAGCAGTTCTGCGGCGGGCACGTCCCTGACAGTTTTTCTGATTCCTCTCGGTATAACTCTGGCTTCGATCGACGGGTTTTTCGGCATCACAAGCGTTGTGACAGGCATAATTGCTAAAAAATATCCCCAAAGCTAAATAAACATCTTAAGAGTGTTAGTATTTGTAATTCTAAACTGAACACATTGAAGGATTTAATATCGAGAGCCCTCCGTGACAACAAGATAAGTCCAGAAGAATTTAATTTAATTCTGGAAGAAATAAATAAATACAAGCAACTTAAGGAGACGATTCGAATGTCAAAAACCCGAATAAATATGTCGGATTTAAAAAAAATAATTCGTTCAGAGATGATGGAAAAACTGAAAGCCGACGAAGCCTAAAAATAAGTTGTCAGTCTCAATGTTTTCTCAGCTGTAGTCGGTTTTCTAGCTCGCAAGAAATTGAAAATTTTGAAGACCTAAGACCACCTCCTTACAATCCATATATTTGAATCTGCGACGAATCTTAGATTCAAATATCTTTCAGCTTAAAAACAAAAACTATATTACTTAAAATTAACAATGAGTTTATGGAAAAGATTTACAGAACGTTATCCGAAAGCTGATTTATCTAAATTCAAAACACAAGCTCTTTTCGGTGAACAAACAGCAATGTTTATTGGCAAAGATGAAAATATTTCGGTTTTTGACGGAGTTAATTTTCGAAGCAGTATTTATTTTTCTGATGAAATGAAGAGAGCGCTGGGAATGCAATCAGGATTCCCATTGGAGCTGACACTAAATCCTAAACCGAATTTAACCGTACCTGCTGTTCCCTTTTCAGCTAAAGTCTTTCCATTGTCTGACGCCCTTATAAATCAACAGATATACGTGACAGCTGACGATCACTTTCCTTGCTCATTTCGTGATATTTTCAGTCACACACAGATAACACATTACAGCGGAAAAGAGTCTTCTAGCTAGTTATCTAGCCCTAGCATGAAATATTTTCCCCAGCAATTGAATTTGGCAGTATTTTGTTCTACTACTGCTTGTGGTATATCTCATCGCCTGTTATTCGAAGACAAAATGAGTGACGGAAATGATGTCACAGACAGTGAGTTACATCTACCCAATCAGGTCAGAGCATTTTTACGTTTTCATGTTTATTTTACAACTCGCCGAATTTTACATGAGATGGGAGTCCCGTTACCTGGAGATCAAATTTTCGATCAAAAAAATAATCGGTACAGTGTTTCAGCTTATAATTCTATTTGTTCTGAGTTTGGTATTAATCCTAATTCTGATTTCCGTTTTACGGGAGGAAGAAATCACGGCTTAGGATCAGTTTATATATGGTTTCGAGGAGCAACTTCTACAGACTATGTTTATCCAGGTGTTTTTAAATTTTCTGATGAGGGTGGCAAATCGAGCAGTAGGAATTTAATACAGTACTTATACAATTCTGATTCTGCGTAACAATATGATAACTTCGTCACACCAGTTTCTTATGGTCTTATTAAGGCAGGACAAGCTAGAATAAATCAATCCATTGAGAGTTATGTTTATTGCATGTTGGGAAGCCAAGTAAATTTACGAAGCAGCATTTTAGGCGAAACTGGAAGCGCGCAAGAAGTTCAACGGGAATTCTTGAATTTATTTGAGAGAGCCGTTAGGGAGACTAATCTTTCAAAGTCTGTCCAACGTTTCCAATTATCCATTCAGGAAGCGAAAGTAAAACTTGATTTGGCTATAAGTCCAGGTACATGGTTAATGCCTTCGAATATGGTCCTAAATACTGAAGCAAAAACAGCTTATAATAACTTTCTCAGACATGCTTCTCCATCCATGCATTTGGGTCTTAACTCAGATGTGAATAAACAAATAAAAACTGTCGGGATAAGACACAATTTAGGCACAAGTAAAATTAAAATTTTATCGCAGCCAGACAAAGTCCAGCATAAACAGTCTGAAAATAAACATCCTGTCTCTCAGAAAGTTTCAACGACAGAAAGTCGCAGCGAAGCAACTGTGTCAAAGAGGCCGAAAATAATTAAAACTAAACCTAAAAACCCATCCTCTCACGAAGTCAATCTAGCTGTTATAAAAATTTTGGCAGGTGTATTGGCTTATATTATATTCAGAAGATAAGAGTTTGATTGATAGGTTTCTGGCATTTTACGTTCCATCTAACTCAGGAACGCCCACAAAAGTTAGATGGAACGCATAATTTTAAGTTTTAATCACTAGTTTCTGTAGCAACAAGTCACAAGTTTCTTTGACAACCATCAGAAAATTTCTGTCGCAACCTAAGTCTTCACTTGCTGAGTTCTTATGTCTTAATTAATTCAAATTCAAGAAATTTGAATGCGTTTCAGACATGGAATTTATTCAGGAGAAGTAAGTTTGTTTTGCTTATCTGATTTTTTCAGCAAGTTGCATCTTAAACAGCACAGAACACAGTTGCTTTTAATGTGTCCGATCGAATTTTTTAATCTTTCGATAGTGGCTAAATCGTCTTGATAATTTTTGTATTGGAGAGTAACTTTGAAGTCTTCGTAATAACAGGTATGAAAGTCTTCTATAAGTCCTTTCAGGAAACACTTATCTATGAATGTGTCTGCATCATATCTGTTGTATTTTCTGTATTTTTTTCTTGCGTTAAGAATCCAATTCTGAATAGTTAATTTAATCGGATCACTACACTTCTTTCAGGCAGATTTTCTCTTGCTGTGAGGACAGATCTGAGATCCTTTACACTCTTTGCAGAACGATTTCTGTTTATTATGTTTACAATAATCACAGTCGCCGCAGTCCTAGACTTTCTTCTCCCATGAGAACATATCTGAGATCCGTTGCACTCTTTACATCTATATTTAATTCTCTCATGAACACAGATCTGGGAACCGCCGCACTCCCTACATTGATATTTCGATCTTCCATGCTCGCAGTTATATGTCTTGTTAGTCATTTGAATAAGAAAATAAAAGAAAAGAAAAAGAGAAAAAAAAAAGAAAGCTGAATAAATCTCATATATCCGAAACTTTGTTTCAAAGCAAAACTTCTAATCTATACCGCATCTAGTCCTTGTAGGTTCTTTATGAATTGATTGAAGGCCAGGCTCAGGACTTTGTTTAATATCTGACACGCTTTTCATGTTTTCATTCGCTGTGTTTTGTTGAGAACTTTCATTCACTGTGTTTGTTCTACTACTTTGTAGCGGGCTCTGCCTGTGCCTCATATACAAATCGAAAATTGGTAAACCCACACCGACTATAGATAGAACAGTTGTAAAAGACAAATTTGGGATCCATGAATTTGAAGCTTCTTCTTTTTCTCCTTTGAGTTCAGCTTCGCGTTTCAGTTCTTTATTAAGCGCCTATCTTGCTCTTTTGTTGTGTTCTGCCAGTTTCTTCCCAGCAGCAACTTTCTTAGGATCTTTAGTTTTTCTCGCTGTTTTTGTTGATGCTCGCTTGGGATCTCCGATCCCGAGACCAGAGGTCCTCGTAATTTCCTCATCATCAGCTGAAGGGACAACAGTTTCTTGATTTTCGTTTGACATTTTATTGGAGATTACTTTAAGAAACTATTAAGAAATGTTTAAGAAACTCTTAAGAAATGCTAAAACTGCTAGCAGAATGCTTAGTAAATGCTAGCATTTCTTGAATTTCTATTAGAATTTTCTTGAGAATTATGCTAGCATTCTGCCAGCAGATGCTTAAGATCTACTATATTCTGTTGAAATTCTGTTGAGAATACTGCTTAGTAGATGCTTAATAAACTATTAAGAATTTCTAAATAAAATATTAAGAAATGCTAGCAGATGCTTAAGATCTACTATATTCTGTTGAAATTGTCTTGAGAATATTGCATAGTAAATGCTTAAGAACTATTTGATTACCTCAGATTGGGAGGTGGTGTATGCTCGTCGACACCTTGGTCACTCTGTTCCTTCGAAGAAAAATCAATATGTCTTACGACATGAAACATAGCACTTCCAAGTGCAACTAGTCTCCCTCCTCGCAAAACAAGTTGTCCTGAAAGGTTAGAAAGTTCGCGTTTTACTAGTTCATCTTTCTGAAGATCTTTTCTCAGTTCTTCCGTATTATCAAACGAAATGAAATATGATAGTCCTTTGACAGCAGTTCGGATAAATGATTCGATTAAGCCTTTATGAAGATGTTTTCCGAGAACTGATTATAATAAATCTCAACGTCTTTGATTTTAAGTTTCGATATGTCACCGATATTTAGATCAACACCCAAGTATTCTTTAGTAGACCCAAGAGAAGCCAGAATAGCTAAGCTTTCTCGCTTGATTTCTGTATCATCGAGTTTTTCATCAGGATTTTTCACAGACTTAGAGTCCGGCTTTGACTCGATATAATCTCCAATAATTGAGTTTGACATTTTATTAGAAATTATAGTTTTCTTCAGAAAAATATTTTGGTTTCT
>JAOBYH010640969.1:1411-13209 GCA_025403525.1 Umimayanthus kanabou
CTGCAAAGTGCGTCAGTATATGTTCTCCATCCTCAAGTGTACGTCTGCAGATTGTGGTGTTTGTGGAAGCCCACCAGAAGTGTTCATGTTACGTCTCCTTGTAGGGGACAAGTTTAAGATTTTGCCGAATGGAGATCTTGGTGTATTCGAGAGTCAGGCTGATTGGTGAATATATTTTCATTTGAACTTTTAATCTTAAAGAATCCATGCACGCAATACACGAGAAAGCTGGGAGGTCTTTGTTTTGATCTGTATCAGATTAAAATTTGCTTGAGACTGCTAATTTTGTTCTCAAAAACGATAAACGGATAGCAAACCAGACAGCTTTTCCTTTCTCTTTTGAACAGAAATGACTGCCTCTTAAATCTAAGTCGGCCAGTAAGTATGCCCTGCTTAAGCTTATTATTGTTATTTTAAATATTTTAAATTATTTTAAATACTTCGATTCCTCGAAGAAAAAGAAATAGCAGTGCAGCTGACCAAATGGAGTATTTGGCATCAAAACGGGAGTCGGAGATAGAGCTAAATAAGGAGGAAATGCAGCTTTAAAAGGAACAACAGGAACTGGAAAGCAAGAGGGTGGAGACAGTACAACGATGGCAAACACAGATGCAAGAGCAGATGTTGATGCAGTGTATTGAACCACGTGAAAACGTGCCTGATATTGTTAATCCACTTTCTGTTTCGATACAGTCTTCAGGCAAAAAACGGCTTATTCTCGACTAACGTCATGCAAATTTCTATATATACAAGCAGAAATTTAAATGTGAAGATATGCAAACTGCACTTTCAACTATTTCACAAGGATATTGTATGTTTAACTTTAGTATCAAGTCAGGTTACCATCACGTTAAGATTTTTCCGGAGCATAGAAAATTTCTGTCGTTAGCCTGGGATTTTGGCGACACACTGAAAAGGTATTTCTCCTTCTTTGTGTTACCATTCGGTTTATCTAGTGCTCCACCATTGTCAACAAATTGTTGAAACCAAAGGTATTCCTATTGTGATACTGTTAGATGATGGTTTGGGAGAGGCTGTCAATGGATTACTAACTAGAATCAATAGTTTGAAAGTCAGTGCTGATCCTGAGCGACTTGGCTTTGTTGTTAACGAAGAAAAGTCCTAGTGGAATCCTTTACAAATTATTATCTGGCTTGGTATTGTTTTAGATACAATCGACAGGATAGCAGCTGTAACCGAAAGGCGAGTATCAAAGCTCAAAACATCTATAAATCCCCTTGTGAATCCAAATCAGGCTTTGTTAAAGTTAAGGAATTAGTTGCAGTTGTTGGTCAGATTAATTCTTAATCCCCGGCCACCGGGAATTTGACAAGGATCACGACACTATCTATGTATGTTGTTATCAAAGAGAAAAGTTCTGGTATTCATATGTAAAGTTGTCAGTAGAAGCTGTGGAAGAGATTACATTTTGGCATGGAAATGTGGAATCAGTTAACGAAGGTCCAGCTTGGAAAACTGTGTTCGAGCCTACCAAATTGGTTTACTTCAATGCTTCTAATCGTGCTTTTGTCCAGGACTAAGAAATAGTTTTTCACCAAAATTGAAGCGAATCGTAGTGTAAAAAAAGTTATACCTGGAGGGAACTAAAGACTGTGTCCCTCGCAATTGGTAGTTACACTGGTGTGTTAAAGATACAGAATATTGCTTGGTTTATTGATAATCAGGATGTAGTTTCATTTGTGTATAATGGAGCATAGTAAAAGAATTACAAGATCTTGCATTGGATGTTTTTGACAAATGTGCAGTCAACTGAATTTCACCAGAAATGAAATTGATCCCTATAAACTTAAATGTTAATGCTGATTGCCTGAGCAAACTCATCACCCATTCCATAGAAATGACACATCATGGAAGAAACATCAAATTGATATTTGGCAGCTGTAATAAACACAATGTGAAACTACAACATCTTGATTTTGTAAATTTGCTATTTTCTTATCATATGATTATGCATTTTCTTATTAGGGATAAAATAAACAATGATGACTTTTGCACTTGATTTTATGTAGAAAAACCGACTTTTACTGAAACAGTAAACTTTAAGATATTTTTCATTATCCCCACTTCTATTTGAATGAAAATGTAAATTTTATGTAAACTTTCCAAATAAATGTTAACTAATACGTAAGCCGACACAAAGTGTACTGTCCTCATTTTAAGGTCCCACGTGAGTCACAACACTGTAGGCCCTTTACAGTATATAAAGAGTCAATTTTGATGATAAACTCTTGGGCTACCTGTGATTATGCCTGGCAGCTTAGCTTGCTAGGTTACCAAGCGTGCATTCATGTGTTTCTTGCTGTAAGCTAGTTTAGAGTTGTCTCTTTAATACATGCTATAATTATTGTTCCACATGAAAAAGCAAAACCACTTACTGCTGCAGAAAGACAAAGGTGAAGGAGGGAAAAGATAAAAAAGGAAGGAAAATATAAGGAAGATAAAGCCAAGCCCGCCAATACTATGAAGAAATACAGATAGAGGCAAGCAGACATGTGTAATTCACTGACAGGGGAAGAGCAAACTAAGGTAGTTGAGGAAGGTAGATAAAAAGACAGACTATGAAAACAGAAGAGCCGAAACAAAGCAACTGGAATAGCAACACCTGTCAGAAGCACCTCATCCATCAGTAGGTCGAAAAAGCTCACTCATTAAAGCAGTCAACTCTGCCAAGAAAGGATTGCCATCAAGTCCAAGAAAGAATATGCCAACCAGCATGAAGTTGTCTTTCAACCAGCATGTCCTTTCCCGCTGAGACCAAGGAAGCAGTTAAGTTGTTTTATCAGCAAGATCGCCCCACGGAAAAGAGATGTGGTAACAGTCAGAGAAATAGATGGAAAGAAAGAGAAACTCCAAGAGATCATTTGTATCTCGGCATCAAGGAGAATTCTCTGTTTTCAAAGATGATAATCCAACTGTGACAATTGGATTAAGCAAATTTGCTGAACCTCGCCTTCCAAATGTTCTTTTGAGTTCTCAAACACCTTCAAATGTCTGTACATTTGGGTCTGCAAGTCAGTTCAAAATTTATAACGCAAGCATTAAGACCCTAGAGGTGTGGTATTAATCTTATCTGGAATTTCTCTGCCACTAGCCATGACAAGGGTCCTGTTGATGGCGTTGGGGGATGCTTCAAGAGGATTGCTACCGACAAAGTCAAGACTAGGCAACGCACTATTAACAATGCTGTGGAGTTCTTTAAGGCAGTTAAAGGTTCACATACTGCTACCATCCTCATTACATCCGAACAAGTGCAAGAAAGGGTGGATTCCCTTCAACTAAAGGATATTTCGCAAATGCTAGACAAAACCGGGGTCTAGCCGAACAGCACTGCGTTGCTGTGAACACTCGCGGCGAATTAATCACCAAGAGATACAGCTCAGAACCTGTTGATACTTGCATGCTTGATGAAGTATCTCACTGTGCACGAGAGAACCTGCCAGGTATGTTATGTACTGGAAAGCAAGTGACTACTGGTTTATTGAGAGAGTTCTAGCAATGGAGTCGGAGGAGGAAGTCAAAACGGAGTTTATTCATCAAACAGCTGCAGATGTTAACAGTTTTAAAATCACAAATGACATTGACATTTTCTTTGTTAAAGACATTTAGTTGAAGGTTAGAGCACATGCCTGTATCATCTTCAAGGTGTTCCACAGTTAAATAAACACACGACGATTTTGAAAGTGTAAAGGAGGCCTTTGGAGAATACTCGTGTCCATAAGTTAGCATTATGGAACTATACTTCTATATATCTTATTCAAACTGTTGTCTGTTCAGAAACTTGTAAGAGAGGAGTGGTCATTTTTTGTATTATTTCGAGTAATTTTAGTGTTACAAGTTTTTCACTTGTCACGTGAGTAACATTTTCATTTCACGTGAGTTATGTCAAATTTGTTATATTTACTAACAAACCTAAACTGATTTCAGAATAAATGTTCTTTGGGAACATAGCCTCATATCTTACCATGATAACTAAAAGGAAGGTAATAACTTTATTCTCAGGAAAATGAGTCCAAATGCAACCAAGATTTGCATATTTGCTCTTTTAAGTGTCACGTGAGTCACATAGAAAGTGCAATTAAATTCAAAACAGGAAAACGATTTTTATGACAAGCACTAATACAAACTAAAACATCTTCCCATAGGGCTTCATTGGTGCACTTAGATTGTTTTTAGTGCAACTGTAAATGCAAAAAAAAAAACTAAAAAAATTAAAAAAAATGACATGTCACGTCAATCCCCATGGAATGGCTGTAATCAATTACAATTATTATAACTTTAAATTTTGTAGTTTTTGATATGCTGGACAGGACGTTGGCTCCAAACACAATTGGCAAGTTTGCGTGTCACTATAACACTAAATTAAGGCGATACAATTCTAGATTTTATCAGCCAGGTGCTGAAGGGGTGGATGCATTTCTTGAAAATTGGGAATGTCAAAACAACTGGCTAGTTCCACTAGTATGTTTGGTTACCAGGATCAGTGGATACACGAGATCATGCAAAGCTGAAGGAACTTTGGTGCTTCCTCTGTGGAAATCGTCTTACTTTTGGACATTATTGTGTTCGGGTGGGAAACACTGGAACTCCTTGTACACCATTTTGTTGTACTCCCGAATATACATAACTTTTTTTAGAGGGAAAGCTAGGAATCGCCTGTTTGGCTCAAAGGCTTTGTCCTTCAACGTTGTAGCTTTACGTATCATTTTCAGAGTACCGGCCTGGATATGTTCGGCTACATTTTGTACTGATGACATGAGATATTGTCAAGATAGTTGCTTGGATAATGCTTGTGAAATTTTCCTTTTGAATGGAACAGACTTAATACCCTCTTGGCGTTTGACAATTGTATAAATGGCTCTGTCGTAGCCTGTGAAAATTCCTTCAGTAGCCCGTTGGTAAAATAGTTGATGCAGATGGCTTGTTACTTTTGATTAGATCACTGTGCAAATTAAATACATTCTTTGGTAGTGTTTGCTTAAGCGTTCTTTAGTAACTAGTTTGGGGCCCACAGAGTCCTTCATGTGACGATATGCTATTGATATTATGTAGCTTCACATATTAGACCACCAGAACTATATACACTTCCTTAGATATTGGACTACACTAATAGTAGCTTTGAATACATTTAACTTATAAAGTAGAATTTCATTTGTAAACTTTTGATTGAATAAACCTCGCTTACAAAAGCACAAAGTTTTCCGAGTATTCTTACATGGTGGCAGCGAATGGAGAGCTATGGTGGTTCCAATATTACACGTCGCCTTTACATAATTTACTTTTTAGTGATCTATTTAACATGGCTACTGGCTTTATTTCGGAACCGCCATCGTTATTGGAAATTCACGACCAAAACACCGCTGAGAAGAGGAAGAAATCCTTGTTAACTTGGAACAATTGTGCACTCACCACAAAGATGAACAAAGAGGCTGAGGCTGTGCTGGTGGCCACCTTGCTCACGATTACTGACGAAGAAGCACGAAATGTGTACTGGACTTTCGAGTGGTCCGACACTAAAGACGCAACAAAAATCAAGCCAGCGTTGAAGAAACTTGGCGAGTATTGCAAAACCCGCCTGAACATTCCCTTTGAATGCTATCTCTTTAACTGACGTGTACAAGAACCAGGTGAAACGTATGAACAGTAATCGTACAGAACTCAGAAAGATCGCGGAGAGTTGCGAATTTGACAAAATCACGCCAGACGAATCCTACGTGATCGTTTGCTGTTTGAATTTCGTGATAACAAGGTTAGAGAACGCCTGTTGAGAGAGTCGCAACTGACATTAAGGAAAACAGATAAGATATGCAGAGCATCAGAGAGCATGCTAAAACAAATGAAAGTTGGCTAGCAAATTTCCCCAGCGAAGGAAAGACAAGAACAGAGTGCGCCCGAGAGAGTGCGGAAATTGCAGCCTTCAACATGACACCAGCAAGAAAGAGCTATGTCCCGCATACCTAAAGGTGTTCCAGAAGTGCATTAAATGATCCCATTATAAGGTAACGTGCCGTAGCAGCAAATACAACTCCGGAAACAAGACTCACAAAGAGATTAAAGCTGTCGAGATCGAGTTGACAACGGTAATGAGGAGGTGTTTGAAGTGTCAACAGCCAATCTGAATGACTCGCAGTTGGTGACAGTCCGGGAAGTACTTCCGTTTTCAGCCAGATACGGGGTCACAATGCAACACCATGCCACTTGACTTCCAGAAGAAAGCGACAAGGGATTATCGCCTCACGTGTGTGAAGCCCGTAAACACGAAGAGTGCTGCCAGTTATCATCTGAAATCCATCCAGCCAGACATGAGCCTGTTGGTAGCGTTCAGCACAGGCCGAAATTTCTTCTTTATGAGCATCAACAGCATTTGTGCTGGTCTTGGAGAGGCACGCTCCAGATTCTTGCTTGCTTGTGGACAAGCTTCCACCGAATCTGGTAAAGACAACATCAACCTATATTTACAACACCCTTTTATATGAATCTTTTCATCTTTAATATACATAATTCTTGACGCGATTACGGTTTTATCATGTTTCATTCCAAAGGATGCCCTTTTACAACACGTTCAGAGATCAGTCTTTTAAGAGTGGAATCTAGACAACCAGTGAGAACAGTATACATGCTGTACCATCACCTAAACAATCAAATGCGAAAAAAGATGGGGGCATTGGACAAGTATAAATACTGAGAATGACATATGGAACACCATGGACTTGTCAGTACGGGAATCAAGAACTCTGTCTGCTTTTAAAATTGGCCTCTACCAAGCAAAGTTTTAGTCTTTTTTCTTACTATTTACCACTTTATACAATGTTTGTTATTAGTAGCTTTTAGTATTTTAATGGAATGTATTTCGTTTAAGTCTCGGATTTTAGCTTTTCTTGTATGTTGTAGGCATACATTTATTGTAGTTAGTAGACTTTATGTATTTTAAGAGGTCCTTTCTGAAAAGCACAATTTCGTGATGTTGGTAACCTCAATAAAGAATATTATTATTATTATTATCATCATCATCATCATCGTCATCATCATCATCATCATCATCATCATCAGTTTTCTTGGGTAAAAGAAGGCAGTGCATGGGTCTCAAGATGGATAACGATCTCCAAAGTGTCAAAGGCTTGCCGTGAGCTGGTTCGGTGCACCTGCAAAGAGTCATAGACCGGATGCAAGTGCACCAAGGCTTCACTGTGTAAATGCAGATGTGGAAACACAGGACTGCGATTAAACTGAATAACCACGTTATTGTAACAAACTATTGTGTGTTATCTAGCTTAACACAATTAAATACGATGCTCTTTGCACGACGTGGGTGCATTGCTAGTTACGTTACAGTGGGATTTGCCTGTATTTCAAGAGATCAGCTATTGATTTTAGGAAATGCCAGGAAGGAAACTTGTCGAAAATCCTTGTCCTGTTATTAAGAAAGGCACTAGCAATTAGTTTATAATCATATTTAACTGTGACAATTTCAAAAGGTTACATTAGGATCACTGTTTTCAAACGATACTTTACTTTTGTGTGACGTCTATCTTGCCCATCGTACTGGACAAGCTAAAGAGCCACTTATGCAATATGAAGTGGTAGCTCGACCGTGGTCCAAGCTGACCTGTGTGAACTATAAAACAACCGAACACTGTTAGTAATTTGTGACTTTTACAGCAATTATATTGAGGTTGCTCGCCTTTAATAACACAGTGACGACACACAGGGTCATCAGAGAGATGAAAGCAGTATTTGCCCAATATGGCATACCAGACATTGTTGTTACAGAAAATGGCCCACAGTTTGCTTCAACCGAGTTCGTAATGTGTGCGAAAACCCGGATCTTCAAGCACACGACATCCTCGCCTTACCACCACAGCCAAATGGAAAGGCAGAAAATGTTGTGAAAACAGTCAAACGCCTTTTCACAAAATGTCAAGAGTCTGGCCACCTTATTCAACTGGCGTAACACACCGACAGAGGGAGTTGGCAACAGCGCGGCGGAATGACTAATGGGACGTAGATGCAAGACCCTCCTCCCTGTTGCTGATACCCTCCTCGAACCAACTACACAACCGAAGACAACACGTTTCATACAACCGGTGCATGTTTAACCACTACAACCTATTTCTCCTGGAGAAACTGTTAGGATGAGGTCACTAGGTGAGTAATCCTGGACCACTGGTACCTGCATGCATGGGAGAAATTGGTCCTCGCAGCTATCATGTCAAAATTGGTGAGTCAGTTTACAGGCGCAACCGATGTCAGCTGATCAACACTGTTGAACCATTGGTCATTGACATCTCAGATAGTTCAGCAGAGACCTCATCGACAGAACCAGGAGCCCATCTGCGTGAGACACCAACCCCACAACCAAGCACTCCCACCTCAGCCAGCACAACCTAGTCTTCACAGGTCACAGTGACACCGTCAGCTACCTGCGAAATTTCAGGACTACATACAGAAATTAAATGGACTTTATGGACTGAAAACTAAAGACTGTTTGTGTTTTATGAATTTTACTTGTTTTAGATTGCGAATTTATTTTGTATGCTTTTCATATTAATAAACTGATAGCTTTCTTTTGTAGGAGAAAAGATGTGACGATATGCTATATATATTGTGTAGCCCCACATATTAGACCACAAGAACTGTATACTTTTCCTTAGATATTGGACTGCACCTATCAGCATTCAAATAAATACTTAGTACGTGCTAGTAGCTTTGAATACCGGAAATACATTTAGCTTATAAAGTAGAATTTCACTTGTAAACTTTAGATTGAATAATCGCTTGCACAAGCACAAGTTGTCCGAGTAATCGTACACTTTGAATTTGATATGTTGTCTGTTGGTAATGTCTGAACGAGTAGTCATTCTTTGGTAAGGCTAGTTTGGGATCTATTAAGCCCTTTAAAAGTGACAGTGTGTGAAGACGTTCTTTGGAAATGTCCGCCTAAACGTTCTATAGTAATGTCAATTCGGGATTTTCTGAAGCCCTGTAAACCTGATGTTTTGCTAAAGGTAGAAAGTTTCTTGCAAATAAAATACTTGCAAATATAACATCAACAGTGAGCGATTTGTGAAATTTGCTCCCGAAATGAACCATCGCAGCTGGTGCCACAAGAACTTCATTAATATACCAAGATCCCGGACAAAACATTTTCAACAAAGCTTTTTTATTAGATCGTGTAGACTGTGGAATTCGTTGCCAAAAGAACTTAAATTAGTCAATTCCACGACAAATTTTAAAAATCAGTCGAAATGTAGGTATGAAACAGCTAGTGGAACAATTTTTAATGTAGACATTATGCGTGTATGGCGCTCAATCTGTTTTAAGTGTGGACAGTAACAAGATTTAACCTCAAGTAATTTTAGAATGTGCAGCTAAAGCTACTTCGTAATGTATCGGACACTTTTTTAAAATATTTTATACTTGTTTTACGGGTGGGGATTGGGAAAAAAGGTTTAAACAGGGGAAGGGTGCACATAAGTGGGTAACATAAGTGGGTAAGGGAGGAGGGGCATGGGTGCTTAACAAATTTTATTATATTTGATTTACTATTTTTTTTAATGTTATGGTTGGGAGTTCACCTCGGTTAGGGTTTTAACCTGTTGTGTTCTCCCTAGTTGTGCATTTTCATCTTTATATTATGTCTTATAACAGTTGACTTGATTTAGTAGTCTATAGTGATATCAGCAAAGGCCATCGAGACAGTAGATGAATACACATGAGCTTTCAAGAGATGGAGGCTTTGGAAGAATAGTGGAATTCTGTGTTCCAAGGGCCAGAGCGACAAGCAAAGTCTTCGTGAAGTCAAAACCTGCTTCATATTCCACCACAGCACCAGTAACAAGTAGTGAATTTGACAGTGTTTTCGCTAAACCAATACACAGAGACATTACCCAGCCAATGGTTAATTATCTGCAGTCCAATAATTTCCTTCAGTAATTTTAAGAAATGTTTTCAACACTACAGGCATCAGCCGTGACTGAGAAGTTTTTTAAGACCCCATACATGCATGTAAGTTCATTCTGTTAAGCCTTGTTTAAATGTTGCTAGCGACTGGAACCACTGATCACAACCAAAACGGCTTGAGTGACCATGGCAACTAATTGCGGCTTATCTGTTCTAGCTGGGAAATTCAGTCTACTTGATAGTGGTGGACTACTTCTCAAGGTATGTGGAAGTCAATGACTTACACAAAGTAACCCAATACAGGGGCATTGTGGGAGTTTTGAAAGCAATTTTTGCCTGCCATGGGATTCCTGAGCAATTGAGGTCTGACAATGGACCGCATTTTAACTCTGTAGAATTTGCTCAGCTTGCTAAAGAATGGGGATTTCACCACAACACAACTAACCCAAAATTCCTACAAGCAAATGGCGAGGTGGAGCATGCAGTAATAACTGTCAATTAAATTCTGAAAAAGGAGAAAGACCCAGCAAAAGTATTACTAGCATACAGATCCATCCCCCTAGCCTGTGGAGTTTGCCAGCTGAACTGCTCATGGGGAGGAGGCTCCAAACCTCAATCCCAACATTTCACTAATCACATTAACCTGACTCCAAAATGGCCTGACATGGGAAAGTCGAAAGCAAGGGCGGCTGACATAAAAACAAAGCAAGTTGGAAATTTCAGCCAGTGACACCTAAGCCACCCACTGTCACCACGAGCCAGATACACCCATCTATGTCAGGGTCAAGGACACAACCAGTGTTGTTATCAGCCCAGCAGGGACATTAAGGTCCTAACTAGTTGATACCCCCACTGGAACTGTCAGGAGCAATAGAACCCATCTGACCCCAGATCCATCCAGGCCCCAACATGATGGATGAAAATGGTGAGCCAGTTACAACAGAACAACAGAGTTCACCCCCTGAGTCACCATTGAGACAACTCCCTCAATCATGCTTGGCTACAAGGCCAAAGAGACAAAATAAGCCATCTTTGAAACTAAGGGAAAACATGGGTCTTGAGTAAGCTGAGCTATGTACTCATAGGACCATGGAACCATGTATCCTTATATGATGTTTATTGCATAATATTATATGCTGTAATTTTGCATATTTTGTTAATTGTTGTCTTTATGTTTAGCATTGAGAAACCATAGACCACCAGTCTTGTCTAAAATATGTTTTATTAGAACCTTTAAAAGGGGAGATGTAGTGTTATCCTGTTGCCCCAGCAACTAAACAGTGTATGTGTGCAAAGCATGCTGGTAAAAACTAGAGATTAAACATGGTGGCTAGAGAGCACATGTCTTGTTGTCTCTCATCTTGTTAAGACTAAATAGAGTCTAAAACAACCAACACCATAACAAACACTGATGGGAAGAAATTAATCAAGTGTACAAACTGTGAAGTATCTCAATTGAAAGATAAAACTGCAAAAACAAGAACACTTGCAAAAGTCAGTCAATCAGTGTCACAAATAGGAACACTGAAGTACAGTTAAAAGTTGTGTTTTGTTATGTTAACACGTAAACTGAACTAAAAAAGTTGAAACTTTTAAAAACAAAAAAAATTGACAAATCAGAACAAAAAATGGACAGCAACATCTCAGTTGATGTTTAGTATCCTGCTGAAGAGAAGTTAAGAAAAACTTAGAATTCTTGTTATTGTTACTTGTTATCAGTTTTACTGCAAAAAATACAGACACACTAAAGTTTAATTTGCTGTGTCAAGACTCAACA
The DNA here is from genome assembly GCA_025403525.1 of Umimayanthus kanabou. Classification (NCBI taxonomy): domain Eukaryota; kingdom Metazoa; phylum Cnidaria; class Anthozoa; order Zoantharia; family Parazoanthidae; genus Umimayanthus; species Umimayanthus kanabou. The sequence goes on from JAOBYH010640969.1 coordinate 13,107, forward strand.
CTGTTTAATGCTTGACACTCAGTTGCCAGGGGTGGATCCAGACTAGTGCAACTAGTTTCCAGAAACTAGTCAAACTTTCGGTAAAAAATAAATTTTAATTTGA
>JAOBYH010641191.1:0-13206 GCA_025403525.1 Umimayanthus kanabou
TGATCAAATTGAAATTGCCGTGATCAAATTGAAATTGCCGTGATCAAATTGAAATTGCCGTGATCAAATTGAAATTGTCGTGATCAAATTGAAATTACCGCGATCAAATTGAAATTGCCGCGAGCAAATTTATGTTGCCGTGACACTTTTGGGCCACCGTAGTTTTCACATTAGAAGACGAACAAATCGTCTGGACGGACAAATCGTCTCAGACGGACAAATTGTCTGATGTGAAAACGGGACGAACAAATATTCAGACGACCTAGTCGTCTGAGTTTGTCCGTCAGTTTGTTTGTGCAGACGAACAAGTCGTCCAAAGTCCGAACAAACGGGTAATTTGCCCGTCGCGCGGGAATGGAACTATCAAAAGAAGCGATAAATTTTGGGGAATTTTCCTGGAAACTCAACATGGCGGAAGGGAAGAAGGAACAAAAGAAAGAAAGAACAAATCGTGACCGTCTCGAATTCACATTTATAGTCGACCAAACCGTCAGACAATTTGTCCGTCCAGACGATTTGTTCGTCTTGTTTTGTGTACCCAGGATACATACGTGAAGAGCCTGGGTCGACTGTGAATCAGGCGATAATGAGTCGAGTCCATAAATAACATATGACGTCTTCAGGCAAAAACTGATTTCATGGTGGGGAGGGTAACCAAGTCAAATCAAGCTTAAAACACGAGTGTTGAATCAAGAACTATCTTCGTCAATTGCTGTTATTTTTTCTCTCCCAGAAGATTTCTTGATGTTATCGCAAAGTTTTAATACGATAAAAAATTTAAATGCAGTGAAATCAAACGTCAAAAGCAGCATTCTTACCTCTCCCTAGAGAGTAACTTTTGTCGCACACGGGCACACCCACACAGAACTGAAATTAAATATTTCTGTGCGAGTTCGGACCATTTTGCAAGTCGCTGCTTGTGGTTTGTAAGGGACATAGAATTAAAAACAGGTAAGGGTTGAATGATATTTAATGTGCAGATGTGAGTTAGGTACTTACTAGTAAGTCTCGCTCAATTTATGGCATTCGAAATGGATCGATTCGACGTTGAAAACTTGGGAAAGCGAACAGAATCACATGATTTTCGATATACTCAAAATGAACCTGGTCGATGTGCACAAACCGATTTCTTACTTGCAGATAATAGTCGAATTAAAGCTTACAAATTTAGCAGTCGAACATGAAAGGTTTACAATGTATTTGAAACCGTTGTCGCAAGGACTTTGATCCAATGCGATCAAAAAGAAGTGGACAAGTTTCGAGCACTGCTTAATTATGCGATATTGGTCTTCGAGTTGAATTTTCATACGGGTTGTGCATTAGGCTGAGCAGATTGTGCCATTTTCGACGGCTGAAGTATTGTATACATTATTATATATAATATATCTATATGATTAAATTTCTTACTTATAAAATTGCATGTTTCCATAGGCATATACATGTATTGATGTATATTGGCTATTGCGCTGAGAATCTTGTAGTACATGTACTTTCGGTCACGGTTTACGCAAAATGTTTTGGACATGAAGTTTTTGTTTGATTTTGACATCACCTATCTGCAAAGGTTATCGCGAATGAAACTAACCGAGAAAAGGTTTGGTGTTGTGTGGCTCAGTGATCCAATTCTATTTTGTGTTTATATAAAGACCGACCAAAGTGAAATACGACGTTAAAATTTCATTCAAGCTGAATTATAATAATAACGCCTTAACGCCTAATTTAGTAGCGATCTTTCTCATTTTCTGATCACGAGACATCGATTTATTTCCAAGTCTATTTATGTAGTTGAAAAATTACCGTTTAAATAGTAAAATTATGTTCGTGATCAGGCGTCCTTTTTGCTGTTATCAGCATATGAGATCAGGTCAGTGGAGTCAGTGATCCGTTACCAGGAGCCTACACAATGGAACGGATGGAACGCTAGCGCGTTTCTCAACAAAAGATAGTATTTAATCCAATGTGAGAATATGCAAAACACAACCCGTTGCATAGTAGCGGCAACAATCACACTGTCTAGAACACGAGTTTAAGAACCAGTAAAACTAAGAACCTTGGGAGAAAGTGAGATTCTATATTTTTATATTGTATTTTAAAATTATATATATTTGAATAGGCAACATGTTTTTTTCTGATATTCAACTATTAGTAAGTTGTTTGTTTTAATAGATGTCCGTTCCAACAAGATTCAAAGTCCATTGTAAACACAACTAACCATCTTAGGTTAGTAAATATAATCCTGTTCTTAGCCGAGATTTGAGTGTCACCGTTGCACAGTTGTCATTATTAGGTGGACCACTAAAAAATGTTACTTACTATATTAATTGCAGTTCGTGGTAACAAAGGAATATATTTTCACAATGAATATAATAACCTGATCAATACAAATGTATATATGTTCATGTACAGCCAGATAAGCGATTGCTTGGGAACCTTCAAATTCTCCCTAAATGTAGCGGTTAAGAGAAGAAATCTGACCACTTTTCAAATGAGCATAATTAACATTCATGATCCAGAACTTGGGATTTTATTGATCGAAACTAAGCTCTCAGAAATGACTGCAATTTATATAGCTAAGTTGAAAAACAGAAATTTTTCTTCCAACCTGTTTAAAAGGAAACTATAGAGACACTAGGAGAATTCAGCATTATGTCATATACAGTGTATGGCGTGTTTGGAGCTGAGAGGGTTACACTGTAAACAAGTAATCTAGTAAGTTAGACTGACTTCTTCCTGCTAATGATAATTGTGGTCTGACTTTTTGTCTAATGTTGCAGACTTTACTGTGAAACATGGGTCGTGGAAGAGCAGAGTTGGAAGGTTGTGCGAGATGCATTCAGATCCTAGTGCTCGTGTTCAACCTCATCTTTTTTGTAAGTGCATATCCGTCCCAGGGGCCCCACTTACATATTTTACTGACGGGGGGGTCCGAGGGTTTTTTTTTGGGTCTGAAATTTTGGCAAAAAGGGATTTTTTTGGGTCACGAAAAAAACACAGGGATTTTTTTGGGTATTGTACTTTTCAACAGCTCAAATCAACAATAACATAAGCACAATTTACTGCTGGTGTGGGATTTTTTTGGGTATAAAATATGAACCTCTGTCGGCCCCCCTCCACCATCATTAAAATAGCTGAGTGGGGCCCCTGGGATATCCGTCCGGATGGTGAATCCATGCATATATTTAAAAAAAGTTATTTATTTAAGTCGATTGAAGAACCTTAAATAAGTTCAACACTTCCAGCAGTTATGTATGGCATCCCAGACAAAGAAAACATTTAATGGAAATGCTCGTCTGCGGGGATCTGCGGCATGCCGGGGACATTCTTTTGTTCTCAGCAAATTACATGAATAGAACTATCCAATGGAATTGCGAAAACCTGGCTCCATTTTCGCACCAAAAGATAAAGTGTTTTGATATCACTTTAAAATGGTGATCGCAACGGGGAGTTTACAGGGAAACAAAGAAACATCAGTCGATAACGAAACCCTGATGAACTGTATACAACAGTACAACAGTACTGGGTATTGTATGACAAAACATACAATGATTTCAAAATGCCTCTCAAAAAGAAAAACGTATGGAAGGAGGTGGCAAGCAAGTTAGGAATTGAAGTGAGCGAAGCCCAAGCGCAGTATAATAACCCCAGGGTTGGGACTCCCGGAAAAATATGACGGGGGTGTCCGAAAGTTGAGCTGAACCCTAAACCTAAAAAAATACTAATTTTAGGCCAATTTGGTACCCTAAAAAATTACATACATATAAAACATTGTTTTACCTTTTCAAAGACAGACATATATTCAAGAGAATTATAGCTATATCGTTCGTTATTCACAGCATCACACACTTCACATTCATGTTGTTAATTTATGTTTCATTTAATTTTACAGATATAGTTCACAATAAATGCAACAGCCACGCTTTTTACCGACGTTTTCAAAGCAATTATTTTACTAAAAAGCACAAACTGCCCCCGAAACTGCCATGACATCAAATTCATACCCTAAAAAAATACACAGGCTCAAAAATGACACCCTAAAGCCATATAAAGCTTCCAAAAATGATATCCTTAAACTTTCGGACCCCTCCCCCTGTCATATTTTTCCGGGAGTCCCGCCCCTGGGATAATAACATTTGCACATCGTTCTCAAAGTCAGAATCTGTTTTCATTTTGACTTGTTTCTTCTACGCCGTAGCTTCATATAGCCAACAAGGAGAGCGAGCTGACAGTTTAGCAACATCCTTCTATTTAGCACAGCCATTTTCACTTCCTTCTCCAAGTGTGAGTTTCGCCAAAGATCACTCTCTGGCACCGCAGACAAATGGAAACACTTTACTGCGGTGTCTGCAGCATGTTTATGGTACCTGCCCCAGACGCTGGAACAAAGTGTTTCCATAAAAAAAAACCAAGGTAGTCGGAATCATGCCCCAGACGGTGCTGGGTCATTGTCTGGGACACTCTTACGGCACTTATGGTTGTATGGAAATAATTGCAGCCGCATTTCCATTTGCAAACAAGTTAGACAGAGATAGAATTGGAGAATGATTCAATTTATTTCATTGAAGAACATATCATTGTTTTATTGATCTTAATAGTGCTACAATTTGCCAAGCATGTTCTCAGAATGTTAGTTGTCATTTCTACATTTCACTTTAAAATGTTTATTTTTTCAAAAGAAATCATAAAATGAGAGCCAACAAAAACGTCACTGCTGCCAAAAAAGGAGGGAGGCGGGCCCCCTGGGCCCCTCCCCCAAACCCGCCACTGATGTACAGTGTGCACTGTACATTCCATTGAAAACCTAGCTTCTGAACTCCACCTTTCGTTTCTCATTTGAATTACTATAGCTAATTTTTAAGTACATATGAAGATTCTGACAAAACCGCAACATTTTTTGTCTCCACAGATATTTGGCATTGCCATGTTGGGGTATGGTATTTTTACCTACATTAAAATCGGCGACTATGCCAGCATTTCCAGCGTGGACTTCCTCTCTGGTTCCAAACTCTTGATTGCCGTCGGAGTCCTAATAACTGTCATTGCATTCCTGGGGTGCTGTGGAGCATGGAAACTGAACAAGTGCTTGTTGATTTGTGTGAGTTTGACATCGACAATCCTTGTGGACACCTGGTTCTAATGTTGACTTTAAAATTTTCGGAACATGGTTAATTGTAAATTTGTCAAGATTTTCCTTGAGGTCTCGAAGATCTTAACTTAAAAGAGAATTAACTACTACCACCGTGACGGTATTTTTATTTTGTACAGTATTATATAAAAGTACAGAATAATTATAATGCAGTATTTTTTTAAAAGTTTTCATGCAATATTCTTCTTTTATTTTTGTTCTGACTCCCAACAATTGAGCTTTAAAAAAAATTATTTTGAAGAGCCAGGCCCAATTTAATACAGTTTTATTAATATTTATTTTGCAGTTCGTTATCCTCCTGTTCATCATCTTCTGTTGTGAGGTTGCCGCAGCTGTCGTTGGTTACATGCACCGTGATGAAGTATGTACATGTATAGTGTTACAATACCAACATGAAGAAAGTTAGTATGTACGGTAACAGTGCACAAGAAAACTCTAACTACATCTTGTGCACGTATAGGGTACAATTCTGATTGGCAAATTTATGAAATTTGAATTTTGCAAGTTTTTCGAGATTAACCCAAACATGTAAATCCCAGAAATAAAAACTACTAAATTAATTAAATTTGCAAATGTTTTGTTCCCTTCTCAGTTCTAACAAAAAAATGATCTAATTATATTCATTTGATAATATAATTAATATATAATACTCCTGTTGAAATTCTGAATTAAAATAATTGTTAACTAAGGTATGATTTTGCTGTTCAATGCAAACTTTTTCAAAGTAAATCTAATCTTTGCATTGAAGTTTTTCAGTGAACACTCATTGCATTGTCATATGGAATGTTCTTCCACGGCAAGATTTGAATAGATTAAAATTTTTGTTGTGAATGAATTTTCACTTACACTGAAGTTTTGATAACAAGCTGAAGCTATAATTATGTCTCCCATTATAGAACAATACTGTAGCCTGAAAAAAATTCGACTGAAGTGTAAAGAATGTCAACTTTGGGATGTTTGCTTTTCTTCTCTGAAGTTTCTACAAAGTTCGACAAACTTCATTCACATTTTTATTTCTCACTTAGACTGAGAGCTCCCTTTGGCAACTCATATTTCCTTTTTCAGTCTAACTTAATTGGGCAAACCAGCTATTTTCAGTTGATGAAAACATTTATTTTTTTAAACTTGTAGTTGGTAGAAGTACTTTAGATTTGAAACTTTGTAATTTATGTACATGTTTTAGATTTTAAGCTTTTTTATTGGTGTATTAATTAATAATTAAGTGTTCTGAATACATGTATATGTGATATCATAATGTTTGTTGTTTTCACAGTTCAAGGACAATCTTTCGACGGACATGAAAGATGTGTTTAACAAGTACGGCGAGAGTGGCCAGAAAGGTACCACAGATGGCATCGACATTCTTCAGGAAAAAGTGAGCGATATGCTTTTATTCATTACATTTACTAAGTGCCCCAGTGACTTTTACCATTAATGGGTTTACAACTTACAATAATTTCTCGGGTCAGAAGGTCCTGTCAGTAGATCAGTGGTTAGGTCACATTATTGCAATCAGCAACCCCAAGTTTGATTTCCGGTGAACCAATTTCAACCTTATTTATTTTCTTCTTGAAGTAAGAAATTTTTTTTAAAAATTCTCTCTTTCTTTTCACTTCAAAATCAAGTGATATGATATCAACAGAAATCAGAAATTGTTACTAGCATCCGTTCCACTTCATGTGAGCAAAAAGAAGGATGGAGTACATTTAAAAAATAATTAAAATAAAAAAATAACCAAACTGTGAGCCTGAAGGTTCACTCTGAATACATGTATGTGCTAAATGTACATGGACAAAACATTTAGAAGTTTTCTTTTCAAATTCTTAGCCATACTTAATAGATTGCACAGCAGCAAGTATTACGACCAACATACATGTATAATATGTACATATTGTAGATTTTTGTTTAGAGAATCCCCTCTCAAACCCAAGTAAAAAAAATGCACCCCTCTCCCTGTTTCCCCTCCCAAGGCAGGTTTTGTTTGCCAACTTCTCATTTCTGTTTAATTAGGAGCAATGCTGCGGCATTACTGGTCCCAAGGATTGGCAACAGTTTAAATGGGGAAAGAGTCGACAGACAGATGTACCTGACAGCTGCTGCAAGACCAAGAGGACAGATTGCGGGAAGAATCAGTTTATTGCTGGGATACCAACCCTCTCTGTGTACCATGATGTAAGTTAGCGCTAGCCACAAGATTGAAGTGATTTCAAGCATTTGGTGGCGCCACTGGCTGCCACTGTACTGTCCACCTTGGACCACAGAGCTCTCCAAACACCAGGATCACTACCCTACCATTTTGGCGGGGTGGTAAAAGATGGTACAAAATAACAAATCACAACTATATTTTGGACTTTGAAATGGATCACAGTTACAGATTTATGGTTAATCACAAACTGTTCTCATACATGTAACAAATCACAGGGTTAATTTTGAAGCAATAACAGATTACGATAGCAGGATTTTGAACCAAATACCTGTAATGGTTCACGGAAAAAACCCTTTACCACCCTGTTTTGTGAGAAGTGTAGACCTAGGTTCTTTCAAGTCCCCTGGGTATTATTTCAGGAGACTAGACCAACGGCTCAATGCCCCTATCCATAGATGGTACATGCAATACAAGTCTTTCATACCAAGGCCTGTTTTTACATGATGTTTACATGGTTGCCATGGTTCTTAAAAATCTTGGAAAGTCCTGGAATTGGCCAAAGAAAATTCAAGGCCCTGGAAAGTCCTTAAATTTTGGTTGTCAGTCCTTAAAAATCCTGGAATGGGCAAAATTTTTCACCTTTAACTGCAAAATTTAAAAATAATCAAAATGAGCTTTTTGTCATAACCAGACATAACATGTAATACCTGCGATGTAACATTTGTTTGAAAACAAAAACGGAGGCTCGATTTTTCCCCAGAAGCAAATCTTGTAAAGCTCATTGCTGAATTAATATTATACAGAATAATAAAGCTTTTTAATATGGTACGTTTTATTTGGTACAGAAGGTCCTTAAATTTGCTCGAAAAGTTCCTGGAAAGTCCTGGGAAAGTCCTTGAATTTCACATCCAGTTAACAGTGGTGCAAACCCTGCATTTATATCAACTGTTATTTTTCTTAACTCTTTCACTCCCACCAAGGTTATCAGCTGATCAGTAAATGTTTTCTCCTTGCAATCTCAACATAAAATGTGTTGATTTTGGTTGTGAGAATAAAGAAATTGATCATCCATTCTAAACACATAAGATGAAGAATAGTTTTTGCAACTTTGTTTACCCATTCATAAGGATTACTAAAAGTGAAAAAGTTTTCAAAAAATAAATAGTTCGTCCTAACATTGTGTATCTACATGTACATACATGTACATGTACCCTGCCTACCCCAAGGTTGTTTTCTCAGTGTGACCAGAACTAAATGTTCAAGTAACACAATTCAATATTTTTTAACATGTATTTGGCGAATGGCGTACATCTGTATTTAACCTTATGACACCAGCAATTACAGTGTGATGAACTGTGACAAACTGGAACCAGTACTAAGGCCAAATAAAAAAAAGTTGGTTAGTGTCCTTATCCGACTATTGAAAAAGCTCCTGACCCAGTTATTTTTTATTATTATTTTCATACTTTTTCCTTAAAAAAAACTTTTATCGATATCATACCTCTTCAAAAATTGGCCAAGTGAGACTTTCTCACCCAAAACCTGCCAAATCTATTTAATATACGTGTGTTTTAAACACGGTATTTTCATTTAAAAACTATTATTTGGGCGCAAAGGCACAAGTGCCGGTAAATCCTGAAAAAATGTTCACAGGTGACTTTTTCTGTACCACCCCCCCACCCCCCTCCTCCCTCCATCTTTTCCAAAAATTCTGTTCCCAGCCTCTTGAATTTTTGGATCTGCCGGCCTCTGTTTACTGTATATAGTTACATGTTTGGGTAGAACTTAATAACTCAAATTATACCATTTCTTCTACATTTAGGGGTGTAAAGATAAGCTGGAGAAACTGGTGGAGAAATACCTGCCAGTTATCGCCGGTATTGCCGTGGGAATCGTCGTTATTCAGGTGAGACGACGTGTAGAAAGTCAAACAAACACCAGTTTAAACTTGTGTTGATGTCATATAGTTGGCTTTAACCAGAGACAGCCAGGGGCAACTGAATGTTTCTGAAGCCTAAAAAGTACACAAATTGGCCAAATTTTGGAGCAAGACTATGTTGAGGAGTGTTGATGTTGATGACTGACGTATCAATAACCTGTATGGAAGTCATCAGATTCAATGAATATAAAATAAATCTGAAGATTGCTTCTACACAGGTTGTTGAAACATAAATCAGAACTTCGGGGCTAGATGTACCTTCACCCAGACAATTGACCAACTGTACAAAGTTTAACATGTTATATCATATTTCGTTAATATAATTATGATGGTGATGGTGGTGATGATGATGGTAGTGGTGATGGTGATGATGATGATGACGATGATGGTGATGATGATGATGGTGATGATGGTGATGATGATGACGATGATGGTGATGATGATGGTGGTGATGATGATGGTGATGATGATGACGATGATGGTGATGATGATGATGGTGATGATGATGGTGATGATGATGGTGATGATGATGATGATGGTGATGATGATGGTGATGATGATGGTGATGATGATGATGATGGTGGTGATGATGATGATGGTGATGAAGATGGTGGTGATGGTGATGATGATGATGATGGTGATGATGATGGTGATGATGGTGGTGAGATGGTGATGGTGGTGATGATGATGATGGTGAGATGATGGTGAGATGGTGATGATGGTAGTGGTGATGGTGATGATGGTGAGATTGTGATGGTGGTGATGTGATGATGATGATGGTGAGATTGTGATGATGATGGTGGTGATGATGATGGTGAGATTGTGATGATGATGGTTATGGTGAGATGGTGATGATGATGGTAGTGGTGGTGATGATGGTGATGATGGTGATGATGATGGTGATGATGATGAAGGTGAGATTGTGATGATGGTGGTGATGATGATGATGGTGATGATGATGATGGTGGTGAGATGATGATGATGATGGTGAGATTGTGATGATGATGATGGTGAGATTGTGATGATGATGATGGTGAGATGGTGATGATGGTAGTGGTGATGATGGTGATGGTGATGGTGAGATGGTGGTGATGGTAATGATGGTGGTGATGACAATGATGTGATGGTGATGATGGTAGCGGTAATGGTGATGATGGTTGTTATGCTAGCGGTGGTGGTAATTACAATGATGAAGATGATGGTGACTTCGATATGATAGTGGTTATGATAATGGTGATGGTTGTGATTATGGTAGTAATAGTAGTAGTAGTAGTAGTAATAAATCTTTATTTGAACAAGGACAATTCATCAGCTATTTACAAACCTAAAAAACTAATTTACAATGGTAAAATCTCTACAGAGATAAAAAAGATAGAGCTGCTTTCCACGAATGCCGTGCCTTAAAAAAACTGTTTAATTAGATGTTTAAATTTCCCGAGGGACCCTGCTGGCCATGCTTGAAAAGGAAGGCTGCCCCACAGTGTTGCGCTGCTATAGCTAAAACTTCTTTGATAATTTGTTCGCGGCAGTGGAACTTTTAGTTTATTGTCAGAGTCCCTGAGGCAATATATCGTTTCTCGCTTTTCTAATCACGAACTTAAATAATCAGGAGCCAACCCGTGCAAAGACCTATAAACCATTGTAGCTCTTAGGTGGTGGTGGTAATGATGATGATGATTGAACATCATAGTGATTGTTTCTTCTCGTTCCAGTTGCTGGGCATGATTTTTGCCTGCGTGTTGCTCCGTGGTGTTCAGAAAGGAACCTACGCCTAGAGGAAGCATCAAGTCGCCACTTGGGGAGTTTTAATAACGAGAACGGCAACCTGACGGAGGACTAAGTCTGCGGAAAATTAAACTAGATTTAGGTGTTACCTTGGCCAAACGTAGATGTATGCCCTCAGTGCAAGTTTTTACCTTCAAACATGCTTTCGACTTCAGCTTCGTTTGGCTACTGATGAAGAATTTGTACTGATTTGGTACAGATTTGAGCTCGCTCAAGATGATGCAAGTCTGTGCAACACCATGTAAACTTGTGGAAAAACGAAACGAAATTTGAACGCAGTTTAGAGCTTGCACTGGTTTGCATCAACGTTTGGCCAGTGCTTAAATACACTCAAAACGTCATCTCTTTTTGCCCCACCTTATGCCCTTACGGCAAAACATACCATATCAACTCTTGTTCTACCGTAAACGATTCATACACAGCCAAAACGTTTATACATAAAATTATAACTTAAAGAATCCGTGTAAAAAAGTAGCGTTTAAACTTTCGACTCGAACTAGAGTCTTGTTCACAGAGATCAAAGACCACATCACATGCCTGATATACCGATGAGTTAAACGCTACTTTTTCACGCAGATTTTGTTTCTGTTTCCAAAGCAATTTTAGTTTTTTTTTTAGTTTGTTTTTCAAATGAAGAAATTGCCTCCGTCACTAAACAGATAATTTCACGTGTATTTTTTTTTCGCCATTCTCGTTGCTTTAACTCCTCATGCACTTGTGTCTGGAACACAGTTCGTATTCAATTTATTTGTAAACGAAATATTTGTCATATTCTTTTAGTGAAGAAGAAATATATTGATATGTATTGAAACACGGTTCTTTTCCAGTTCAAGTAGCTCTAAGGGCTGGCCACACGATGCAGCATTTCATGCAACTTTTTCAATCAAATTTGATAAAATTGTTGCGTGCAATATTGCACAAGTATGATCCGATTCTATGGCATCCTCGTCTCGAAGAGGCAATGGTTGGCGCTGGGGATTTGGGCAGGATCTTGTGTGACTATGTAGCCCGATCCTGGAGTGGCAGTCTTTGTTGCAGATGGCGCAGATGTGTGTTGTTAGATCGCGCTCAGAGGCTGCGCGTTCCTTCCTCGTCGCTCACTTGAATGTTGCCTGGACTTCAGCGTGCGCTTCCGCCTTAGATGCCCCCGCTTTGACACTTAATGTTGCACGCAACAATTTCAATATTGGCCACAGTTCATATTGGCTGCAGTTTAAGATTGCGTGCAATTAATGTTGCATTGTGTGGCAAGTCCATGTAACACAATTTACACTACATATAAATTTATCATGGTTTTTCGCATGCGCAATTGACAACGATCTGAAATTCATTCACTTAGAGTTTATATTGATTTTATTGTTAAATGACCATGGTAAGTTTCTACTACAAAAACAATGAAGCACATCGCTAGTGTTTTGCATGACTGATCGTCGTCAACTCGACTTTGACTGTTCTTGGGGAAAAAACGCTGGCCAGCTAGTGTTCAAATTGTTAAATATGCAACCTGTTATTTCGAATTGGATTTTTCCTACGTATAAACTTCCACAATTTATCACTGTTCAGAATACTTCACATTTTACCTGACACTTGCAACAACTAGAAAGACTAGCGGGACTGCATCTTGGCGAGTACTTAGAATCTGCGAAGGGTAAAGTTTAGCTGTGGAGTCATTTTTGTGAAGTAGACATTTTATAAACGTAGTCACTTGTATTAAAGGGTGGATATCCGAAAGAAGTTTCTAACGAACAAGGTAGATTGACTACATATTTGCAGTACTAGTTGTAACATTAGCAAACTCTAGATTTGACCACGAGTACGACTTTCTCGTACGACCGAGTTCTTGAGTTTGCAAAAACATTGTAGGATCAAATTTCGTGGCCGTACTGTTTACGACAAGAATTGCTGAAGATCTCGTGGTCAACATTACGAATTCAAAAGCTAAGTCGTGTACGCGTAGTCAAATCTTAAGTCGATACTTATTGGACAAATTTTAACGACTATAGTGGTATGTAGAGACTAGAGTGCAACACTAGGGAGGACAAGGCCAAATTTGAATTTATTTGGAATGGCATGGAAATAGGCTCAATTGATAGATCTCAATTTTTGAGAAATTTTTCCGTTTGAATGACCAAAATCCATGCAGGGAAACCAAAGTTATGAATTTTTGAATATCGAGATTTTACAATAATTTAG
>JAOBYH010641302.1:0-13205 GCA_025403525.1 Umimayanthus kanabou
CTGGGGCGGATCCAGGATTTTTCAAAGGGGGATGACTTTTGTAAAGAGGGGGGGGGGGGGTGACTATTCATTGTCTGGTCACCAAAATATGTGAGCTCGGAGCTTTCTTCTTATATTTTTCTTATGTGTTAGCTCAAAATGGGGGTTCCAGCCCCCTGGATCCGCCCTTGAATCTGTAATGCCCTGGGCATTACGGGGGCTCCACACGGCTCAAGAACCAATCAGAATGCACCAAGTACATTTGCTATATAATAATACTTATAAAAAGTTCGAGAGCAAAAACTTTATCCGGCATAAGACATGCTGAACGTCTATACAGGTGCTACCTCTCAATTCAATCCCTTTCTTTTTCTTGCTTGCCTTCCCTTTCATTTTTCCTTCCCTTTACTTTACTTCACCTTTTAATTGTTTACTTTACCTTATACTTTGATATCAATTTCCTTGTTACTCAATTTACCTGATTAAACTTTTTTATTATATTCACTTTCCCTTACTTTTATCTACTTCCCTTTTTTTCTGTACAGATTTTATTTTTTAATTTAATTTCCGTTAGGCCAAACAAAAAAGTATGTGTGTTTCCGGTTACACGCTTCTTAAAATTAGGGTACCGTAGGTAGGTAGGATTATTTTTTTATTTTTTGAAATAATTTTATTTGCCTGAAGTACTTTTTATAAAAACAGAACTGGTATATCTACATTTTTCAGTCTGTCACGTGGTGTCACGGCTCGTTGCTCCATCATTTTCATTGGCTAACAGTTTGATCTCGGCTGAACGTGTTGTCTGCATCGCGCGTAAAGTTAGTTTTTAAAATATAAGTTGCAACAAAAATAGACTTGATACTGAAAACATTTTTCTGCGAGAAGAATCAATTGTATAAAACCAAAAACGACAATAAAAAAATCAGGGTTGGTGACCTAAACTTAGGGACGGTCGGTAACCGGAAACACACATATTTTTTTGTTTGGCCTTAGTTATTAAATTTTTTTGGTTTCATTAACCTAGTTTAAATTCTTTTTATTTACTTTACTAAGAAATGAAACCGTAGTTTTGTCCCTCTGTCAAAATTAGTAATTTCGATTTTAAATCATTTCTAAAAGCTTTACAAAAAAATCAACAATATGATACCTCATCATGAGTGTCTGGTGGACGGAGTCTCGGAGATGAAACACGTGGTTGCTGACTGCGAGGTTGTGTTCCAACCTGAACGGCGGGAGAACGATACCATCTCGGACGGGGAACGTCAGCCGAATGACGTCATTTTCGACTGTAATGAAAACACATCGGTCAGCACCGTAGAGTGTCACACATTCGCACAGTTGGAGGAAATAAAGAAATTGTTACCCCAAGTGAGGGCAAACACTAATAGCTCCCCCTTATCGGATATCTACTTCGTTTCTTTAGTGGTACCACACCCCCTGGCAAATCCCCTGATTTTCAAGAGAAATTTCTCAGTCTTCCGCACTGAAGATCCAGAGATTTCCACGCGAACACCACTTGGATTTGTGCGCTCGTCTACGAAATAAATTTAGTACTATGTCCAGTGTCCTCAACGGGTGAAGAGGGGTGTGAAATTATGAGCTTTTCTTAGAACTACCCAACCAAAATATATTCCAAACTGTTGCCAAGAGCCTATGTAATGGCCATTATTTTGCCTTTCCAGTTGAAGAGGCTATTGAATCAGTCAACGACAACATAAAATGACCATTCATTTTGTTTGTCTTGAAGAGTAGAAATGATTGGTATTACTCATTAAAACTTTTGAACTAGTTGACGGAAACCTATAAACTGACCGTTCATTTTGCTTGTCTTGAAGAGTAGAAATGATTGGTGTTACTCGTTCTAACTATGGTCCAACCAGTTGACGAAAACCCATAAAAATAGTGACCATTCATTTTGCTTGTCTTGAAGAGTAGAAATTATTGGTGTTACTCATTATAACTATTGAACCAGTTGACGAAAACCCATAAAATGATCATTCATTTTGCTTGTCTTGAAGAGTAGAAATGGTTTGTGTTACTCGTTCTAACTTTCGAACCAGTAGACGAAAACACATTAATAAAATGACCAATCACTTTGCTTGTCTCGAAGAGTAGATATGTTGGGTACTGACTAACTACTGAACATTCTCGACAAAGTGTAGTATTTAGAAAACTTGAGCTTACGCGTCCTTGGTGGTTTCACATCTTCCATCCCTGTTTCCTGAGATGTCGCGACATTTGGTACCAAGGGTGGCTTCACATCATACTGTGTCGAGTTGTACATTGAGTTGTTAATGTCTGTTATACTCATGTAATGTCCGCCAGGCACCGACGAGTTCATAGTTCCCCCGGGAGTCAGAGGGGGTGACACTGTATTAGCAACTGGTGGCGGCTGATAGCTGTTGCTCCGCCGCCATCGGACTGTTCGGGCCTGTTGCAGCATCTGCTGTTGTTGGCTATAAGGGTTGTTTGCCATACTCATCGTGTTCATTTGGTTCCCCTGCGAGGGATTCATTTGCGAAATTTGATTCATTTGCGACATTTGTTGCATGGGTGTAAGGGGACTCATCTGCCCTGCCATGGAGGGTACCTGCGACGCAACAGGGCTCATTTGGCCCATCTGACCCATTGGGTTCATTTGCCCCATCTGGTTTTGCATTTGAGCTTCCGAAGGCATCCGTGGATGGCCCATCTGTGGAGTACCACCAAATGGATTCATCTGCGGCATCCCCATCTGGTTCATACCTCCGGGCATGTTGGGCCCATAGGGGGGAGGTGGAGTTGGCTGCTGTTGAAAACCCGTCTGATTGTATCCCCCTTGTGCCATGTACTGGTGCTGCTGCAACTGGAAATTTGATACAACAAAGGTCTTGAAAACAAATAATTATCTACAGAAGACTGTTCAAAAAGGCCAGCATCACTGTTTAATTTTGAAATAATTCAAATGCTTAACATAACGGTGGAGCAACACGTCGAATTTTGTGCGAGCTTAGGAGGACTGGAGAGGATGTTTAAAAGGGAAAAAAAGATATTAGAAAGCAACAAAGACTGTTACTATGTAAGTAAATGCCACTTCTTGGACAGCATACGAGCTGGCATTTATCAATTAAATATTAACTACAAAAATTAATTCACACCTAAATAAATTCCAAAAAAAAACCCCTAAAAATCCCTTAAAAATTACTAACTTTCCCAAATTATCTAAATAATCTCTTAAAATATTTGTGAATCTTTATCAACTATGGTGCTGTGTCGCTATGATTCCAACTTTTGAATTTTGAAAATTGAAACCAAGACAATCACAGATTATGATATAATTGTGCAGAAAGTTCGACACAACAAAATAATAAGACACAGACACTTCAAGCTTGTCTGAACCCTGACGGTGCTTAATGATGCTCAACCCTTTGTTTTAACCCCCCCCCCAAAAAAAAAAAATTTTACCAAATAATATGTATTGTCACTTTACAGTCTCAGTATGAAATATCTTGACTTATTTTGAGAATAGGGCAATTTATCTTGCACTCATTTTGCACTAAAACTAAATTAAAAGTTCCTTTAACCATATCAACAGAAAATGAAGAGGGACAAGAAATGAGAATTAAGGAACTTGTCCTTTGACACTAATTGGATATTTTTGTATATTTTAATCTCCCAGCTTAGTCATTTTTCACCTCTAACACGTTAAAATCCAAAACATTTTATATAACTTATATAGGTATCAATTATAATCCTATGCTCCAAGCGCTAAATAAGTGTGAATTTTCGTCCACAGAACTTCACTGAGGAATAGGAAATTAGAGGTAATGTTCCCTCACAATACCTTGCGTTTGAATTTGGCAACTTTTTCTTCTTTCACAGACACTCCCATAAGGTCAGGGTTCATGCCGTACTGTTGCTGTGATTGTTGCTGTTGCATCTGTTGTTGCTGCATTTGCTGCTGCTGTTGCATCTGTTGCTGTTGTTGCTGCTGCTGTCTTCGTACCATAAAATCGTGCAACAGCTGCTGTCGACTCATCTGTGATCTTTGGTTTGGCATTTTTGTCATATGTGTCTGCCCCTGGGGGGTGGTGTACTGCTCCTCTCCATACCCTGGAAAACTGTTGGATTTCTGATATGGAGGGGGTGGGTGTTGGGGGTGTGTTGCCTGGCCATGTGCTTGGAACTGCGTCGGATTTCCCTGGTAGTTGTAACCATCTGCAAGTTTATGGATATTCTGGTGTTCATAATACAGTTTTCACTACATGTGCAGGCAGGCACTAGAAATAAGTTGCCTCTGTCTCCATGCAAACAGCAAATACCGTATTTACCCATGTATAATGTGCACTCTTTTCTCACAAATTTTGCCTCTAAAATCGAGAATAGGGCAAAATTTCAGCCAATAGGACAAAGTTTCAGTTCTGTAAGCCAATAATTAAGCAGCCTATAAATTTCAAATGAGGATTTATAAGGAAACATTCTAACTTATCTCCAAAGGCAAAAACGAAAATTTGTAGGCCAGACAGAATCCTTAATTTGCACCCTGAAAAGGCTAAAAACTTTCAGCCTTTCATCAATTGATTATTATTTATAATTATTATATCCTTGTTATTATTATTATTATTATTATTATTATTATTATTATTATCATCATCATTGTTATTATTATGGAAGCTAACAATGGAACTTGATCTCAACTCACAAAAAGTTTTCAACTGCACAAAACCCATGGTGTGGGCACACCCTTGATGTGGGCATGTACAAATAACAACCGTAAATTTACCCATGTATAATGCGCACTTGTGTATAATGCGCAGCCCAATTTTGAAGCCTGTTTCCAGGGAAAAAAGCGTTTCAACGTCATTCTTGACTACAAATAATTTTCTGAAAAATGCAGCAGCAATCTCAAATCTAGCTCGACCAGCATGAAATTCAATTACAAGAGTTGATGCAAACTATTTAATGTACTGTCAGTTCAGTGATACATTAAGTTTTGTGATGTTTTCTTCATTTTCTTCTGCTGTTTTACTGCTGCACGATCGAATGCAATCCACTTGCACAACGCCTGTAACATTTTATGAACAAGGCGTCCTGGAACGAACTAGACTTGCTGACCACGTGACAAGATTCAAGATGGGGGAGAATATTTGCACGATCTTTTCTCTTTCAAATCTTTCCACATTTGTGCAAAAAACCCAAAAGATAAATGAGTGGATTGAACTTTTACAAAGCCTAAAGGAAAATTCTTCATGGAAATTATTAATTTTGTCATCAAAATACTTGAGAAAACACAACAGATTTTCAATCATGATCGTAAACATGTGAGACTCAAATTAAATAACTGATGTCATTGAATGACATGGATAAAGCTAGACAAACTTTAAATTGTCTTGATTTATTTCTCCTTGCTTCATAAAATTAGGAGTTGTTAGACTTTGTATTTTTTGTGTTGTTATGCAAATTACCTCATATGAAAACAAAAGGTTCCATGTATAATGCGCATCTCGATTTTAGAGGCAAAATTTGTGAGAAAAAAGTGCGCATTATACACAGGTAAATACGGTACTTTACCTAGAAGTATTTTCACAGAAACATGATTACTACAGAAACACACAGTTCAAAAGCAAAATAACCAATTTTTCTGTCAGTGATTTGAAGTAAAAAAAGTGGTTATGTCACCAAATAAAAGATAAAAATATATACCCGTCTTTCTTCAATACAGTCCAGAACACCAGCTATCAGCAATATTAAAAAAATACAATGAGTGGACAAAAGCCCACACTTACCCATCTGCTGCTGTTCCTGAAGGGCCGCTGTTGCAGTGGCAGTTGCTGTGGCTGTTGCAGTAGCAGCAGCTGCAGCAACAGCTGCAGCAGCAGCAGCTGCAGCTGGGTTGGGGGTTCCCTGTGGCACTTGTGGGAAGGGCATATTGCTGGGTGGAGCATCGGGCTGGGTCGGGTATTGGTAAGGGTTATTGGGTGGCTGGATGCCTGGCGTTGTGGGAGTCTGGGGATAACCTGTGCTGTTCTGCCGCTGCATGAAAGCATTTGGAGCAGGTTCTGTCATTCTCCGTGGGGGAAATGTCCCTAGAGAACAACAAGAGGTGTTAGTCAAATTTTTTCCCCAATGTGTTGAAAGAAGTGCCAATGAAAAAATATATTGTTGAACTCTAACCTTGCTGTCCATACTGCTTTGCTGGGTTTGCAGAGGCGGTCGAGAATGGATGCTGTACTGAGTTAACAGTGTTGGTGGTTGGAATACCAGGCATCATGGGGTCATGAGTCATGTTTGGTGTGTCATTCGTCATGGTGGATGTAACACCCCACACTGTGGTGACGACAGAGAGTGACGGCGGCTGCTGCTGCTGACTGTGGGCCCCTCCAGGCGGCCACATCGCATCACTGTTCATGGAAGACAAAATTAACTGTGAAAACAAATCTCTGATAAGTCTTGCTAACCCTGCAGCCACAGAAAGCAAACAAACATTATTTTACCTTCTCCAAACATTATCAAAGATAGAAGTTGCTTCATTGTGAGAATAAATTTAAGGTACTGATCAAAAAACAACAGACTCTTTGATAAAGTACAACATAATTCTTTCAATCTGTTTATAAGAAATGTATACATGTATGTCCAGAGAGTTTGCACCAATAATGGTACAAACCATTGGTACAGCTAAAACCAGTGAATGTCTTAGTAATAATATTTTTTTGCCTCATCAGTGAATATATGAACCAATCCAACTGCAGTTGAATCAAGAGTTCATTAGCTTGTGTTGATTGATGATTATAGAAGGGAATACCCAACACAAGCGCAAAATGAAGATCAAAACCACATTACCTTGCATTCATCTGATTCATCTGTGGCATTTTACCCTGCATTGTCTGTTGATAACCAGAGGACTTTTGTGATTCTGCTGCCGTTCGCTGTTTCTGGTGTCTCAACAGCAAAAGTCTTCCAAGCTCTTCACACCACACAGAAAGCATTGCTACCAGGAAACAAAAAGGATACTTTATTGAAATCACTGATAAGTTACTAATAATTTATTATAGTATTTAAAATATTAAGAATGAGAAGAATAAGAATAAGAAAAACTTAATATGTAGCGCTTTTTACCTTTAAAGTTCAAAAGTGCTTAACAATGCATTAAAGTAATATAGAAATAAAAGAAAGTTAATATACATTAAAATGTTTCTTGAAAAGACAGGTTTTCAGTCTCTTTTTAAATAGAAAGATCTGAGTTCTCTAGCTTGGATAACTGCTTACCGTATTTACTCAAATAAGCGCAGCGGCACTTATTTAATTTTTCGTGTCTCCGGTGTGGTGCTTATTCAAGGGCGGCGCTTATTTAAAAGTCTCATATCAATCAATCAATCAATCATCAATTTATTACATAAATAACCATCAAGGAGATTACAGAAACTAACTAAAAGAATGTTGTTTAAAACAGTAGCATATGCATATACCACAAAGACAAAACATTTTGATTGACGTATAATTTCATCTACTTCATGAGTATTTTTCATGGCCCACCAACTTGAATCTAACCTAAGTTTTGGCTTTCATAACAACCTTGTCAATCCTTTTCGCAAGGTCTTCAACAACTCTTCACTCGATGTCAATCCTGACCGTTGCTGAAAGTTCAGTGCGGCACCGTTGGTGCTTGTTCGAGAGCGGCCCTTATCAACTTTTCCGCTCCATGTGCAGTGCTTAATCAAGGGCACCGGGCACTTATTCAAGTAAATACGGCATTCCAGGTAAATAACACTTACAACTTTATAAATTAGCTTGTTTGTGAACCTTAAAATATGCAAATAAGACAGATACAGATTAAAGCAAAATTATGCAACATTTAGGCATTGATGCAAACAATTAGTGGAAGAATACTACCTGCTGATTTTGGTGAGAACTTGTCTCTGTGTGCCGCACATACAGCCAGCAACCGATACCCTGTTTAGAAATTTAATCATACCAGAAATTAACCAACAATAAATTTTTAACAATCTATTTAAGTCAGACAGCTAACAATCTCTCAACTTTTTACTGAGTTTCATACAATTAAAACCCAAGCTGAATTTGTCCCAAAGTGTAAACACTTTTCTTTCCACATTCTGTGCACTGCAACTCAACAGATTGCTCTTCAATTAAGAAATTAAGAGCTTGTCAAAGTAAGTTTATACACAAAGCTGATGTTCTCATTCAAATTACTACTGGTAGCACTTTTTCTGTGCACAAGTAAGATTCAAAGCTCATAAATTCTGCAGCAAAATTTATGAAGTTGAAGCTTGTTAAGGTACTTGGACATTCACCTGTACTAAGTAAAAGTACCCAGGTATGCTGTAACTTGCATATTTTTTGATGTGGGAAATGTGGCCCACTTTGAAACAGTTCAAGACAAATGCTAATCTGCTGAACTCTGCATGGCAAACACAGTAAATACATGTAAGTAATCCTGTAAATGGATATATACCTTTATAGAAGAAAAGAATAGTGGACTAAAAAAGACTGCTTCTAAAGCTTTGCTAAGGGTGTCAAAACAATATGGTGAGTGGCAATTGATACAATCTGAATGTCAGCTAAAAACTAATCTTGCTAACTTGTTAAGCTGATTATTTGGTAAACTTGATCAGATTGCACCCCACAGATCGAACTCCTAATGACAACCCTAATAAGAAGAGACAGTTCATGTCTGAATCCAACATTACCTAAATCAAGATCATATCCTGGGCTTGCAGCAACTTGACTTACAACCTGCAAAACATTGTTAGAACAATGACTGCAAGAAAATTGCAAAAGGTCACATTTTTTTAAACAAGAGGTGGAATAAATCTATGTAAGATATATCAAGTTTGGCCAGTTAAAAACTTAACAATGCTTTCACTTATCAAACAACATAATTTTGATCACTAAAGAAGCTGTTTATCTAATGCAGTAACCACAATACTAAAGCAGATAATTTTGACATTTTCCCATCACATTTTTAAATGGCTGCATGAGAAACAAGACAGCTACCTAGAGTAATTAATATTAATATAGCTTTTTAAAAACTATAACTTGAGATATTCAAATTTTATTTTAACCTGGAAATGTAGTCATTAAATTTATGGCATCTTTACCATCACTATTTGATGTTCTATTTTTCAGTGCACTTTTTGTTTTATTCCAAATAAAAATTTAAAAGATGAGAAAAAAAACATAAAAACACAATTATATTGACACACTTACTGTTAGACAGCCAATCAAGTTCTGCTCAAAGGGTCGCTGAAAGGCTCGTACATCTCCACACCATTCCAACAGCTCCCTGGCTGCAGTTTGGAACCCACCCGGTGTCGAGAGGTGCTGCTTGATGCAAACAAGCCTTTCATTCGTCTGCTGGATGTGCCGCTCCATACTAAGAGCCATGCCAGGGCCTGGAGAGAACAATTGCATTGTTAGAGCTCAGACAAACGACCTCGGACCTGAGCAAGTCTGATTAACTTGTAAGCATTTATTATAAAGAATCTGACAGCTCTATTAAACTACTACCACAGAAACTCAGACCTATTAGGGCACAAAATACAAACTTGTACTATTTTATAATATATTGTTCTCTAGATTAATATTACCGCCAAACAATTTCAATACAACAACTACATGACAGCTTTACATTTTACCAACCTGACTTGTGCTTGTAGCATGAATCATTTGTTTCTTAATTCCAATTTACTTTTTGCTTTGCCTTTTTAGACACATTTTACATTAGCTTCAGTCTATTTATATTAAGAGTTTTTAAACCAGTTCTAAGCCACCTTGCATAGTTATTCTAGAAAGCCAAACACCCTACTCGACCGGTTTTTCTATTTCTTAGTCATGCCACTTGTAAATGAATGGTGTATAAATAACAAATGTTGTTGTTGAACAAGAAATGTAGGTCAGTGATAGTATTGACCACAATTTATTAGATCTACATACAACCACTGGATGACCAGCTTTTAACCCTTGTCGTGCTGAAGCCAATTTTGCAAAACCCAAGACTATCTCAACTTTTGAACCAACTGTCCAAATACCACACTAGTGTGACCATTCATTTTGATCGTCTTGCAGCATAGAAGTGTTAAGCATTCATCATTTCTCAAAACTTAGAAGTTGAGAATTTTCAGATTTTTTTAAATTTTTGATGTATGAAAACATAGCAGGACAAGAGTTAAACATTTGGCTGACTTTCTGTGTTGGTGATTGAGCCCAACAATGGATTTGACCAATAACATTTGATCAATACAACAGGTTTGTTGCTGTGAGTTGAGTTAAAAGTGGTCAGACCTTGTCTTAGAAGCACTAATGATTGAAATGCAAACCAGATACTCAGCCCCATGGCAATCAGGCAGAAAACCAGATCAGTGTAAAATAAAACATCAACATGAATATTTACTAGATCAAACAAGATAATAAAGATAGACCAACTTTCTGGAAGCTTTCCTGTAAATACAGACCTCTCAAGTCTCACAGTTTTGCTGCAAGACTTAAGATTTTCAGCAAAATCTCATGGTCTCACGGTAAGCCAAAAAAATCTCATGATTTTTCGAAAATCTCATGTTTTTTAAAAGAATCTCACTGTTTTTCCCTCATGCTCAAAATTAATTGTAGTTCATGCAAATCTCGGGAACAAATTTATAATATTAAAACTGATTCCATAACCAGATGGATGCATACTGTTCTCAATAATAAACAGTTAAAATCACAATTCAGCATTAACAAATTGCAATGACAATGTTTTAATATTTCATTGTCATGAGTATTTCATAGAAATGCGCAATATAAGTATTAAATTATTATTATTATAATTATTGTTTTTATTATTATTAATACCAAACTTTTAAAACCACCAGAGAACTACATGTTTTGATTACATGTTGCATTAATAAACTCTTAATGTATTTTTCATGTTCTACATAAAAAACAACCACCTTCATTTGCATCACCCAAGAAATATAGATATAGGTCAATCACCAGATTTTTACTTATATTTCCAGATTTTTGGGCTTCCAACTCAAGATTTCCAGTGTTTCAAGGTTGAGAGGTCTGTAAATAATATGGAATATTTTGATTCTCTGTTCACAAATGTGCTTCAGACAGGAAAATCAATTAAATATTATTAGAAATAATTATGTCTTAAAAGTCAAACAGATTGTCCAACACTACAGTAGACCTTTAAGGAAAAGATCTTTGGAAATCAATGAACAGTAATCAAGATGAAACAGCTTGGTCTTGACAACAAAATACCAATTTCATTAAAATAATTGGCAGTGGCAGGACAGCTGTCTTGTGGAGCAGCACAAGCTCATATGAATGTATACAGTTAAGCTCAAACTGATTTACAAAGAGCTCACTCTGAGTCCATCTGACAGCCAATTGTTCACAGTGCCAGGAACTGCATCAAAATGTTTGAATACATTATTATACAGGGTTTCCAATAGAAATTTTCAAGAGACCCAGCGACCCCCTTCGTGCTTGAATTAGGGGTCCCAAACAAACTTTGAAGGGTTCACCTATAATCAAAGGAAAAACTCATGCAACACTCTAAATTTTCACGCAAATGACGCACAACACAAGTTTGTGTTTTCTAATTTCAGTCATATATGCTCAAACTTTTCAGTCTCTCAATGTCCAAAATACAAAACACACCATTTAAGCTGATTTTAATATTTCTTTTGCATCAAAGAAAAGGATAACTTCCTCTGCTCAATGAAAGTTTCTGTCACTTAAAATTTATTTTATCTTACACGGTATGTATGCTCTATCAATCTTCTGCGTCAGAGTGATGCACAGCATTTCAGTTTTTGCATCTCAAATTATTTTTTTCGTAAAATATGCAATTTTTTGTGTTAATGAAAACTCTGATTAAAGCTTTGAGCATAGAACACAACTCCCCAAGAAAACATCTCAAAAAACCAAACATGATGCTGCTGAAAGCAAACATTTTTAAGAAATCCATCTCCTCCACAAATGTGCAGATGTTTAAACTAGTCTCCATACAGACTGACAAAACCTAGAATATACATATTAATATTATTCTCTTCAAACTGAACCAAAAGTATGACATATTTTGCTTTTCACTCCCAGCTGGCCAAAGCAAACATAATAGGTTGATCTCTTGCATTTTTGAAAAACTGGCAACATTGTCATAAACGATATTATATTTATACATATATAATAACATATATATAACAGTTGATTGACTTTTTTAGACTAAAGGGTAAACATTTGTGGTTGAAGTTAAAAACACATCATACAAACACGCATAATAACAAAATATCAGAAAAAAGAATGAGAAATCGATATTGTTTCAAATGGCCTATTTACCAAATAGTTTTCAAACCTTTTGCAGGGTGTTTGCACACATCTTGGTTCATTTCTTTTCTAGGCAAGCAGTGTGAATTAAATTATAGTTCAGATACTTTTCAAAACTAATGCCACATAGGCTCATGAATTTGATTGCAAAATACATTTCCACATATTCCTTTTATTTACAACAAATGAACAAAAAATATACACAGATATGCTAACA
Source organism: Umimayanthus kanabou (assembly GCA_025403525.1). Lineage (NCBI taxonomy): Eukaryota > Metazoa > Cnidaria > Anthozoa > Zoantharia > Parazoanthidae > Umimayanthus > Umimayanthus kanabou. Next base: position 12,503 of record JAOBYH010641302.1, read on the forward strand.
AAAGAATTCCACATAGACAAACAATGTCTCCTAGCAACTCACTCTGTTCCTGTTTCTCAACCATCTAATGACTCATTTCACATGCAAAATGTAAAGCAATAAAAAGTATGAAACCAATCCTAGGCTTCCAAGATAGTATTTCTAAAAGGTTAAAAAAAAAACCCTATAAACTGCCAGTCTTGTAGTAGCTGTTCAAAATCCATAAAAATCATTCATTTTGATTGTCTTGATGAGTAGAATTGTTCAAGGTTAATTATAATTCTCAAAATTCAAAAGTTTAAATTATTATTATAATAAAATTCAAAAAAGGTTTTGAATATAGATGTTATACAACAGAACTGGACTGGTGTCCTCCTTGGGCAGTGGCTAAAGTTCTAAAGCAAGCAGCTACTTCAAACATTCTTGTCAACTACACATTCCCGATTTGTACAAAAAACTGTACAATAAAGAATCTGTTTGAAATGTAGCATTTAATCATACATATTCCTGCTTAAATAATAATTATTTATTATATGTCTATGTTTCGGTTAAACATAATCAACTTAACAAATTATCAACTGCTAAAATTCAGAATTTTCTTCTTTTACTTCAGCTGGAAGGGAAGATGATGCTTACAAGCGTCAATTTTTAGTAAAGTAAATTGTGTAACAAGTCAGTGTGGTGTATGTAACACTTCTCTAACTCACTCCCTCCCCCTCCCTCC
>JAOBYH010641413.1:0-13202 GCA_025403525.1 Umimayanthus kanabou
AGGGTGGGAAGGGGGTATATCCAACAAGCGTACCAACTAGTTTTGTCCAACCTTGTAGGCTTTCGAAGTTGTCTGGCTGAATCTGGCACCTTTTCACAGTGACCGCAGAGCTACTTTGAAAGTGGGGGGAGGCTGAAAACACCTTTTTCTCAGTAACTCTTTATAATTTTCAAAAAAGTGGGGAGGCAGAAGCCCCTCCCCCTCCGCGGGGCCTGTTTCAACGTCGCTTTGAGCTTGTTCTTGTATCGCTTCAGGAGCCTACCGACATGCCGCGTGCCCTGCTCGAGTTCACCAAACAGTAACATGCGCGGTATCTGCGTATCACCGATCCGTGCCACGTGCCCGGCCCAACGCTGGCGCGCCTCCATAATATGGACTTCAATACCACGGGTTCGGCACCCGTTTCCAGCACCTCGGTGTTTGTCACCCGGTCTTTCCAACTGATCCCCGCAATTAAACTACAGAGTATCGGTCTTTCAAACATGATCGATCTGCCGGTTACACCAACATTAACGTAACATCATTACATTAAGATTTTCTAAAACAATTTGAAAAGATGCCGTAACGTTTGCTAATATTTTGATAAAGAAATCATACTTTTAGATATAAACTGCAAGTGTCACATCTCACAATGAAATATAAAACAAAGTGAAAACAAGGAAACCAGTGCTAGAATGAGGCCTTTAAAGCAAATGTGGCAGTGCATTTAAAAAAAAACTCCCCTCGGTGGATGGAAACTAGTGGCTGTTAATAAAAATATACTCCATTCCATCGACTGGAGGTCGGTCGGTCGCAACAACAGGCAATTATTCATTACTAAATACCAAAACTGTACTGTGTGATCCCCGGAAATACCAGGCAAGTAGCTGCGTGGCGAATTTTGTTTATTTTGTCCTTGCATACACACTATAAACACATTTCATGTCTCGAATTCAGTTTGCAAGAAGGCAATCGAAAATAAGAGAGCCAACATGGCCAAGAGAGGCCACAGAGATTTAAACAACAAAAAATTACTACCAAGTCTGTCTCGTCCCAGTCTATTCAACACCAAGGTCCAAACATTACCAGAGGGGATCTGGGACCAACCTCCCTTCGGTCTATGGAATCTAGTGCTAACCGTTATATGGATGTAGAACAGAAAAGCGGGGTGGGCTCCCCCCCCCCCCCCCCTCTGGCTACGCCCCTACAACAGACACAAAAAACAACAGTTTTGCTCTCATTAATGGATCTTTGCATCCTTCCTTTACAGTCAAAAATGTTTTGTGCTTTGGTGAAATCTTATCCCTTTCAGCACCTTCGACATAGAGGATCACTGATGGTAGAGCATCGACTGTTTTAATTGCAACAAGCACATTTTCAAGCCAACGGCAAACGCAGAATTTGGACGGAAAAGTGTCTGAACCTGAAAATCTTGTATAATCATCTCTTCTAGCTGAACTGTCCTTAAAGAGCTAATGTAGAGGCATTTCAGAAAGGAATCAAGTCTCCAGTCACCTGCTTCAAAGGCCTTTTTAAAAACACCATGAACAGTGTGAAGACCACAGCTTCCAAGGTCAAGGAGTTTAGGACTATCAGGGCTCTCTACTTCAGGCTTCATGTTATCATAAAAATTCCAATTAACATTAGGGCCGTTCATACCGATCGGAAGGATATTACTTAATGATTTAATGGAGCCGAAACCAATCAGAATTGCATACATTTTAGATATCCTACTGATGATCAGTTACTGATTTGTCTTATATTTCAGCAACATCACAGCGGTCTGTACAGTTTCTGTTTACATCAAATCGCCCACATAATTCATGAAAGTGCTTGCCGGACAAGGTCATCTGCACGTCCATGTCCCATAAACGTCCATGCAAAAGTTTAGTCATCACCATTTGTTTGATATAAAAAGTACAATCATGAATCAGGTGCTTCTGCAAGTTTTAGTTTGCTTATAAAACTGTTGAAAATTTTTCCACAAAATTAAAGGAGGAAATTATCTGTTTTTCTAGGAGTTTTCCAGGGCCCTGGAAGAAACTGATTACAAAATTCCAGGAGCTTTCCAGGAATTCCAGGAGTAGTGAGCACCATACCCTGTACATGACATATACCTTCTAGAAGGCTCTGTTCAAGACTTGAGCGAGTGATTTTTCCTTAGAATTTTGTGTACACAGCTTAGTTTGTATTTCGGCAGTTACAAGACACTTATTAAGTTAGTGAGTAGTTCTCATTAATCTAAACTACAATGAAGGACTATTTCAATGTTTCACCTTAATAATACGCGAAACAGCAGTAACTCGGGAGCGTTAAAACACACCCAAAACGTTAGAAGTACTGTATCGATAGCAGAACAAGAGCAAGGTCTTGAAAAATCCTACCGTTAAACCAAAACCAATTCCTCTTCAGTTTCAATTCTATTTTTTACTTCGTACTCTTGAAACAATTAATTTTTAGCTTTCAAACTCTTTATATTTTCCCCTTTTCAAATCTCGATGCTCCCCCCTTCTCAGCAACTATGGTCCGTCCCCATATATACATGTGGGCAGGTCTGCAAACCGTGATTGGTACAGGCAGACAACTGTTGTAAATCTTATATGTTACGTTTGATTGACGATCGCGTCGTAATAAAAAGCAGTTTTAAGGTTGTCTCCACCACAGATGCTAACAAAGAAAAGAAAGTCGGTATTCAAGCCTTCATTTACTAATCAAGTTTTTCTTAATAACAGAATTGATGAAGCTCATCCAAAATTAGAAAAATCTAAGCATTTTTAAATGTTATCTATTAAAATAGATAACAACACAGCTGACTCCCAATACGGCATCTCGAGCCGGTTGCTAACTACTTGTAAGCATAAATTTTCTGGTGACATCTCATAACAATATTAAACTCGTACTAATTCTGTTGGGGTACTATCATGTCACTAAGGGTTTAGAAAGGCAACTTCTAGATCCGACTGAGGAAGTCCAGCTGAGTCACAACAGTAGCCGTAAACAAGTCACACTTACCCTGTAACACACTCGGCCACGAATCAAACCATACGGGACCGCTCCATACTCTCTTGAGTCAGTGGAGTCTGCGAGGTTGTCACCTAGCAACCACACGTGGCCTTTAGGAATCTGATGATAAACAGAAACAAAGTTCACACATGTCAGTACAGTGAATTTCAATCTCCAACATTTTGTGAAATTTCAGTTCCATTATCTTTACCTTCCCCAGTCTGAATACCAGGGCCTTGGTCCCAGTCACCACTAGTACAAAACGAATGATCGAGGCTACTCATCACGTGCACTAAGCTAAGTCATGTATGATGCCACCTGACGTCCACCATTTGGACGTTCTGCACCACATTTTTTCTTTTTATAAGAACGTTTATTTATGGACTGAGGCTGAACGTTCCCTTAAATTTCTTCAGAGTTCCAACCTCAAACTGCACTGCTCTCCCCCGGAATTTAGTAGCGATTCTCAACGGTGGCAAAGTGCCCCGATGTTCATGGTGGGCCAATGTTTGTCCTAAATTTTTGGCTTTTCGTACAATAGTCCTGATAGTAGTATTTGTCAATAACGGACCCTTATTTTTTATGTATAAATGCTTCTAAACATATATGCTGAGGAAATAATAGTTAAGGAAATCCACAGCATTTGCTGAACAAGTGCTGGGCAATAAATAATTATTTTAGTTCAGCTTATTTAGCTTACACAATAAGAAGAAAATACTTTCTAGCAGACTTTATGTTTTTGGGTATTTTAATTCCATGACATACAAAAAAGTTTAGAGGTACTACATTTTTGTGAACGTTTTATACCGCACGAAACATTTTCGGACCCAATGTTTATTCGCGGGAAACTTTGTTTCTCGTTTACATGTGTCAAAAAGGCGTTGATGATTTTCCGGACCGTTCACACTGGACTAATTAGGGCTACCATATGTCAGTCACACTGGACTAATTAGGGCTATCAAATGTCAGTCGCACTGGACTAATTAGGGCTATCATATGTCAGTCACACTGGACTAATTAGGGCTATCATATGTCAGTCACACTGGACTAATTAGGGCTATCATATGTCAGTCACACTGGACTAATTAGGGCTATCATATGTCAGTTGTCATAAACTTGGTATAACTGTACAAACGTTCACAGATTATTTTGCAACTGAGTCTTCAGTGTTCATATCGGATCTGTTTTCGCTTTTTGTATTGCTTCAAGTTCAAGAAAGAGCAAACGACGATCTCCCGTGTCCGTTCAATTCTCTATCAAAAGGCAGAAGAACTTAGAAGATACGGATAGCGGCTCTTGGTTTCACAAAGATAAACAAGGGGCAGAAATGTTTCCTACGAACGAAAAGTCTGGCCATCCTTCGCAACACTTGAGCTCCAGTAAGAATAAGCTTGAGGAAAGCAAGAAGAGTTAAGTTTCGAAGAAAGTTTCTTGGACGAGTTCGAGTTCATGCACAAATCCTTCAAGCTCAATTGCTCTGACTGCGAAGAAGGATTCTGAAAACTATTAAAAACCAAGAGGGAGATACATTATCCGAGTCCAGATAGCTTTAATACAAACATGCCAGGTATGACTTCTTGTACTTCCTGCAATGCCTTCTTGGACGAGGTGCTCAGTCGTCAATTGAGTTGCCAAATAAATGAATGAATGAAAGAAAACTGTCGACAATGGAAAACCTCTACCCACCAAAATTTGGTTTATTTTTTAACAAGAAGTGATTAAATTGTGTAAATCCATGTCAATCCATACTCTCGCAACCAAAAATAAGGTCAGTAGCAATTGGAAACGTGTTGTAGATATTTGGGATCTGAAATGTGGTTCCCTTTGAAGAGACCAATGGCCAAGTTTTAGGATTAACGAAAAAGATTGGCTTTCTTGATAGTTTGTGAAGGACATTCACGGAACGTGAAAATATTAGTATCTACTCGACTTTGGTGTGAGATGATGCAGAGGCAAACTGTTGCTTTCGTGATGGTTTGTAAAAGAAATTCACGGAAGATAAAAATGTTAGTATCTACTCACCTTTGCTGTTAGATGATATACGGGGAAAGGGTTGGATTTCTGGATGGTTTTTGAAGGACATACACAGAATATGAAAATCTTAGTATCTACCCGCCTTTGGAGTGAGATGATATAGGAGGAAAGGGTTGACTTTCTCGATGGTTTGTGAAGGACATACACCGAATATGAAAATGTTAGTATCTACCCGCCATTGGTGTGAGCTGATATAGGGGGAAACTGTTAGCTTACTAGATCGTTTGTGAAGGACATTCACAGAATATGAAAATGTTAGTATCTACTCGCCTTTGGTGCGAGATGATATACGGGGAAAGGGTTGGCTTTCTTGATGGTTGGTAAAGGACATTCACGGAATATCAAAATGTTAGTATATACCCTTCTTTGGTGTGAGGTGATACAGGAGAAAACGGTTGGCTCTCAACATAGTTTCTCAAGGACATTCACGCAATCTAAAAATGTCAGTATCTACCCAACTTTGCTGTAAGGTGATACAGGGGGAAAGGGTTTCCTTTCTTGATGTTTTGTGAAGGACATTCACGGATAATGAAAATGTTAGTATCTACCTGCCATTGGTGTCAGGTGATATTGGAGAAAACTATTGGCTTTCTAGATGGTTTGTGAGGGGCATTCACGGAATATGAAAATGATAGTATCTACCGACTTTGGTGTGAGGTGATACAGGGGGAAAATGTTGGGTTTCTAGATGGCTTGAGAAGGACATTTAAGGAATCTGAAAATGTTAGTATCTACCCACCTTTGGTGTGAGGTGATATAGGGGGAAAGGGTTGGCTTTCTTGATGGTTTGTGAAGGACATTCACGGAATATGAATGTTAGTATATACCTGCCTTTGTTTTGAGGTGATATAGGGGGAAAGGGTTGACTTTCTTGATGGTTTATGAAGGTCATTCACGGAATATGAAAATAGTAGTATCTACCAGCCGTTGGTCTGAGGTGATATAGGGGACAACTGTTGGGGTTCTAGATGGCTTGAGGATATTCAAGGAATTTGAAAATGTTAGTATCTACCCTTCTTTGGTGTGAGGTGATATCGGGGGAAAGCGTTGTCTTTCTTGATCTTTTGTCAAGGACATTCACACAATATGAAAATGTTATTATATACCCGTTTGGTGTCAGGTGATATAGGAGGAAACTGTTGCCTTTCTAGATGGTTTGTGAAGGACATTTGCGGAATATGAAAATGTTAGTATCTACCCCCCTTGGTGTGAGGTGATATAGGGGGAAAATGTTGGCTTTCTTGATGGTTTGTGAAGGGCATTCACGGAATAAGAAAATGTTAGTATCTACGCGTCTTTCGTGTGAGATGATATACTGGGAAAGGGTTGGTTTTCTTCATGGTTTGTGAAGAACATTCAGGGAATACGAAAATGATAGTATCTACCAGCCTTTGGTGCGAGGTGACATAGGGGAAAACTATTGGGTTTCTAGATGGTTTGCGAATATGAAAATGTTAGTATCTACCCACCTTTGGAGTGAGATGATATAGGGGGAAAGGGTTGAGTTGCTTGATGGTTTATGAAGGACATTCACGGTATATGAAAATAGTAGTATCTACCAGCCTTTGGTGCGAGGTGATTTAGGGGAAAACTGTTGGGATTCTAGATGGCTTGAGAAGGACATTCACGGATTATGAAAATGTAAGTCTACCCGCCTTTGGTATGAGATGATATAGGGGGAAAGGGTTGGCTTTCCTGGTGGTTTGTGAACGACATACACGGAATAGGAAAATGTTAGTGTCTACCCGCCTTTGTTGTGACGTGATATAAGGGGAAAGGCTTGACTTTCTTTATGGTTTGTGAAGGGCATTCACGGAATACGAAAATGATAGTATCTACCAGCCTTTCGTGTGAGGTGATATGAGGCGAAAATGTTGGCTTTCTTGATGGACTGTGAAGGTCATTCACGAAATATGAAAATGTAAGTTTGTACCGCCTTTGGTCTAAGATGATATAGGAGGAAAGGGTTCGTTTTCTTCATGGTTTGTGAAGCACATTCAAGGAATATGAAAATGTTAGCATCTACCCACCTTTGCTGTAACGTGATATAGGGGGAAAGGGTTGGCTTTCTTGATGGTTTGTGAAGGACATTCACGGAATATGAAAATGTTAGTATCTACCCGCTTTTGGTGTGAGATAATATAGGGAGAAACTGTTGGCATTTCTTGATGACTTTGAACGACATTCACGGAATATGAAAATGTTAGTATCTACCCCTCTTTGATGTGAGGTGATATAGGGGGGAAATCTTGGCTTTCTTGATGGTTTGTGAAGGTCATTCACGGAATATGAAAATGATAGTGTCTACCAGCCTTTGGTGTGAGGTGATATAGGGGGAAACTGTTGGCTTTCTAGATGGCTTGAGAAGGACATTCACGGAATTTGAAAATGTTAGTATCTACCCGTCTTTGTTCTGAGATGGTATAGGGGGAAAGGGTTGGCTTTTTTGATGGTTTGTGAAGGCCATTCACGGAATATGAAAATGTTAGTATCTACCCGCGTTAGGTGTGAGATGATATACGGGGAAAAGGTTGACTTTCTTGATGGTTTATGAAGGACATTCACGGAATATGAATGAAAATGTTAGTACAGTGTATCTACTCGCCTTTGGTGTGAGATAATATATATGTGGAAAGGATGGACTTTCTTGATAGATTGTGCAGGCCATTCACGATATATGAATATGTAAGTTTCTACCAGCCTTTGCTGAGAGATGATATAGGAAGAAAGGGTTCATTTTCTTCATGGTTTTTGAAGCACATTCACGGAATATGAAAACCTTATTATCTACCCACCTTTGCTTTAAGGTGAAATAGGGGGAAAGGGTTGGCTTTCTTGATGGTTTGTGAAGGACATTCACGAAATATGAAAACGAGGTATCTACCCGGCTTTGGTATGACGTGATATAGGGGGAAATTGTTGGCTTTCTAGATGGTTGTGAAGGACATACATGGAATATGAAAACGTTAGTATCTACCCTTCTTTGGTGTGAGGTAATATAGGGGCAACTGTTAGCTTTCTAAATGGTTTGCGAAGGATATTCACCGAATATGAAAATGATAGTATCTACCCGCCTTCGGTGTGAGGTGATTTAGGGGGAAACTGTTAGCTTTCTACATGGTTTGTGAAGGACATTCACGGAATATGAAAATTATGGTATCTACCCGCCCTCAGTGTGAGGTGATATAGCGGAAAACTGTTGGCTTTCTAGATGGTTTGTGAAGGATATTCAGGTAATATGAAAATGTTAGTATAGACACGCGTTTGGTGTGATGTGATATAGGGGAAACTGTTGGCTTTCTTGATGGTTGTGAAGGACATACATGGAATATGAAAAAGGTAGTATCTACCCTTCTTTGGTGTGACGTGATATAGAGGAAATTGTTGGCTTTCTAGATGGTTTGCGAAGGACATTCACGGAATATGAAAATTATGGTATCTACCCGCCTTCAGTGTGAGGTGATATAGGGGGAAACTGTTGGCTTTCATTCACGGAACGTGAAAAAGATAGTATCTACCCGCTTTTGGTGCGAGATGATATAGGGGGAAAGGGTTGGCTTTCTTGATGGCTTGTGAAGGACATTCACAGAATATGAAAATGTTAGTATCTACGCGTCTTTGGTGAGATGATATACGGGGAAACTCTTGGCATATCTTGATGGTTTGTGAACGACATCCATGGAATTTGAAAATGGTAGTATCTACCCGCCTTGTGTGCGAGGTGATATAGGGGGAAAGGGTTGGTTTTCTTGATGGTTTGTGAAGAACATTCAGGTAATATGAAAATGATAGTATCTACCAGCCTTTGGTTCGAGGTGACATAGGGGAAAACTATTTGGGTTTCTAGATGGTTTGTGAAGTACATTCACGGAATATGAAAATGTTAGCATCTACCAGCCTTTGTTTTGAGGTGATATAGGGGAAAACTATTGGGTTTCTAGATGGTTTCTGAAGTACATTCACGGAATATGAAAATGTTAGCATCTACCAGCCTTTGTTTTGAGGTGATATAGGGGAAAAGGGTTGGCTTTCTTGACAGTTTGTGAAGGACATTCACGGAATATGAAAATGTTAGTATAAACCCGCCTTTGTTTTGAGGTGATATAGGGGAAAAGGGTTGACTTTCTTGATGGTTTGTGAAGGATATACACGGAACATGAAAATGTTAGTTTCTACCCACCTTTGGTTTCAGGTGATACAGGAGGAAACTGTTGCCCTTGTAGATGGTTGGTGGAGGACATTCACGGAATATGAAAATGTTAACATCTATGCGCCTTCAGTGTGAGGTGATATAGCGGGAAACTGTTGGCTTTCTACATGGTTTGTGAAGGACATTCATGGAATATGAAAATTATGGTATCTACCCGCCCTCAGTGTGAGGTGATATAGGGGGAAACTGTTGGCTTTCTAGATGGTTTGTGAAGGATATTCCAGTAATATGAAAATGTTAGTATAGACACGCGTTTGGTGTGATGTGATATAGGGGGAAACTGTTGGCTTTCTGGATGCTTGTGAAGGACATACATGGACTATGAAAAAGGTAGTATCTACCCTTCTTTGGTGTGACGTGATATAGGGGGAAATTGTTGGCTTTCTAGATGGTTTGCGAAGGACATTCACGGAATATGAAGATTATGGTATCTACCCGCCTTCAGTGTGAGGTGATATAGGGGGAAACTGTTGGCTTTCTAGATGGATTGTGAAGGATATTCCAGTAATATGAAAATGTTAGTATAGACACGCGTTTGGTGTGATGTGATATAGGGGGAAATTGTTGGCTTTCTAGATGGTTTGCGAAGGACATTCACGGAATATGAAAATTATGGTATCTACCCGCCTTCAATGTGTGGTGATATAGGGGGAAACTGTTGGCTTTCTAGATGGTTTGTGAAGGATATTCCAGTAATATGAAAATGTTAGTATAGACACGCGTTTGGTGTGATGTGATATAGGGGGAAATTGTTGGCTTTCTAGATGGTTTGCGAAGGACATTCACGGAATATGAAAATTATGGTATCTACCCGCCTTCAATGTGTGGTGATATAGGGGGAAACTGTTGGCTTTCTAGATGGTTTGTGAAGGATATTCCAGTAATATGAAAATGTTAGTATAGACACGCGTTTGGTGTGATGTGATATAGGGGGAAACTGTTGGCTTTCTAGATGGTTGGTGAAGGACATTCACGTAACATGAAATTGATAATATCTACCCGCCTTTGGTGTGAGATGATATAGGGGGAAATGGTTGGCTTACTTCATGATTTGTGAAGGACATTCACAGAATATGGAAATCTTAGTATCTACCCGCCTTTGAAGTGATATGATACAGGGGGAAGGGTTGACTTTCTTGATGGATTGTGAAGGACATACACGGAATTTGAAAATATTAGTAAATACTCGTCTTTGGTGTGAGATGATATACGGGGAAAGGGTGGGCTTTCTTCATGGTTTGTGAAGGACATTCAAGGAATATGAAAATTATAGGATTTACCAGCCTTTGGTGTGAGGTGATATAGGGGAAAACTGTTGGGTTTCTAGATCGCTTGAGAAGGACATTCAAGGAATCGAAAATGTTAGTATCTACCCGTCTTTGGTACGAGATGATATAGGGGGAAAGGGTTCGCTTTCTTGATGGTTTGTGAAGGACATACACGGAATATGAAAATGTTAGTATGTCTGCGCCTTTGTTGTGGGGTGATATAGGGGGAAAGTGTTGACTTTCTTGATGGTTGTGAAGGACATACATGGAATGTGAAAAAGGTAGTATCTACCCTTCTTCGGTGTGACGTGATATAGAGGGAAACTGTTGGCTTTCTAGATGGTTTGCAAAGGACATACACGGAATATGAAAATGTTAGTATCTACTCGCCTTTGGTGTGTGATGATATAGGTGGAAACTGTTGGCTTTCTTTCAAGATGGTTTGTAAATGACATTCACGGATTGTGAAAATGATAGTATCTACCTTCCTTGTGTGTGAGATCATATTGGGGGAAGGGGTTGACTTTCTTGGTGGTTTTTGAGACATACACGAAATATAAAAATCTTAGTATTTAGCTGCCTTTGATGTGAGGTGATATGGGGGAAACTGTTGGATTTCTTGTTGGTTTGTGAAGGACATTCACGGAATATGAAAATGCTAGTATCTACGCACCTTGGCGTGAGGTGATATAGGGGGAAACTGTTGTCTTTCTTGATGGTTTGTGAAGGACATTCACGGAGTATGAAAATGTTAGTATCTACGCACCTTTGGTGTGAGGTGATATAGGGGGAAATTGTTGGCTTTCTCGATCGTTTGTGAAGGACATACACGGAACGTGAAAATTGTTAGTACCTAGCCGTCCATTAGTGGGAGATGATATAGCCAGGGGGAAACTGCTGGTTTTCTTGATGGATTGTGAAGGATGCACATGGAATATGAAAATATTAGTAACTACCCGCCTTTGGTGTGAGGAGATATAGGGGGAAGCTGTTGGCTTTCTTGATGATTTGTGAAGGATATTCACAGAATATGGAACTAATAGTATCTACCCGCCTTTGGTGTGAGATGATTTAGGGGGAAAGGTTTGGCTTTCTTGATGGTTTGTGAAGGACATACACGGAATATGTAACTAATGGTATCTACCTGCCTTTGCGGTTTACCATTCCATTTAGACGCTCCTTTCTTATATGCACGGAGTATATTCTTAGCTTTTTTTAATGTTTTCACCTTTCAGCCTCAGCGTTCTTACTAAAAACTTTTGTCCATTAAAGAGGGATGTTTTTTATGTTGACTTGTTCAATACGTTTAAGGCACACAGTATGTGTCATTTGTGTTTCAGTGTTCAAAATGTTTCCTTTTACATCTTTACAGATCATTGTGGATAAAATTTACTTTTAAACGATGAGATTTTATCTTTGTAAGAACGACAAGTGATAGTAGTGGCACCAAGTTTCACTCCAGTTTTAGTAGGTGTTACTCTGCGCTAACAACACCTTTTTCAAAATCGTCTACTTTGTTATAAATAGGCAGAGCTCCTAAACAGTCACCCAAAACGTGTTGCTGTCGTCATGAAATCATCGTTTAAAATTAGTGGACCCAAGATGTATCCTTTGACAATTCAAGGAATCCACCACAAAATTGTCGAGTTATACTTCATAAGATAGGTAAGATTAGGTGGCATGCATGGGACTGGCAATCGAAACTAGGTATATATTACTTATCTTGCTAGGCTTTGCTAGTATAACCGGTCTCAACAGCAAAAGCTGCCCAACTTCCTTCTGTCAACTGTACCTTTATGAATATGAGAAATGCTGTACCTTTATGTAGTCCCAGTCTTGTAGTCCTGTTTCAACAATCTCTCCACTCTGGGCAGAAAAAATAATGGCATTGCTACTCACAGTATATTATGTACAAAGTTTGCTCGAATACTTACACAGTTTGCAGTGAACAAGAAAAATTAATTAAAATAGCTCACAGAAACATCAACATCTGTGAAACTCATGTTTTGTACAACTGTTTTATAGAGCCTCTATGTCTCAGGTTTAAAACCATTCTGGGCCCCTTTGTTCGAAAGTGGGTTCGGTCTAACCCAGGGTTAAATTTTAACCCGCGATTGGGTTTGCATCCTTAAAGATTGATTTGGGCAGTCATTTCGGATTTACGGAATCGGGTAAGTGGATATACAATGTAATTAAAACGTTTGAAAGACCAGGGCTCTACGTTTTCCAGACAAATTTAACCCACTTTTGAGCAACCGGGCACTGAACTGTGCTGAGGAGTCCTCAAAAGAAGAAACAGTACTGTCTGCAGACTGAGTACATGTAAGACTGTAAAATTTTAAAGCTCGGTTACTACAGTTTCACGCTCAGTGGCGATTATCAGACCAAACAATAGCTGGCAAGACGAATTTTGACGTAAGACGTATTATTTACACAAAATTACATTTTTTTTTAATTTTTTACTTCAGATTCACTATCAATAGCATCGCTTTTGGTAAAATGCACCCATTTTAGGAAACAAACCAGAGGTTGGTGGATGGGGTGGGTGGTATTAGTAATAATAGTACATGTACTTACAACTGCTGCTATTCTCTTACAAACCAGAGAGGTTGGTGGGTGGGGTGGGTGGTATTAGTAATAATAGTATTTACAACTCAGCACCACTATTCTCTTGTACATGTAAACAAACCAGAGACGTTGGTGGGTGG